>JBAMBS010002300.1:0-234030 GCA_037044455.1 Zygothrica quintamaculata
CACACACACACACACACACACACACACACACACACACACACACACACACACACACACACACACACACACACACACACACACACACACACACACACACACACACACACACACACACACACACACACACACACACACACACACACACACACACACACACACACACACACACACACACACACACACACACACACACACACACACACACACACACACACACACACACACACACACACACACACACACACACACACACACACACACACACACACACACACACACACACACACACACACACACACACACACACACACACACACACACACACACACACACACACACACACACACACACACACACACACACACACACACACACACACACACACACACACACACACACAACACACACACACACACACACACACACACACACACGTGTGTGCATGTGTGTGTGAGGGGTGTGTATATATGTGTGTTTGTATGTGTGTTTATATGCGTGTGAGTGTGCGTGTATATGCGTCATTTTGGGGGCACTTAATTAACGCAAATCGTTTGCATAAATTACTTTTTTTTTCTGTGGGCTGTTTTTAATAAGCAAAAGCTCGGCACTAATTTTGGGGTATATTAGACTAATGACAGATGCGAAACAGATAACAAAAAATCTCTAAACAAAAACTTTAGGCAATTTAAAGCTTCAGTTTTAAGTAGCTTTTGTCTAAACTTGCAACTCTCCTATGATCCTTGCAACAGCTTCAATTGCTGCTGCTTCATTTACAGATTTAAAATTATACTTTCTCTTTTATCCCTATAAGTTATAGTAGTTATCTTCATCAAAAGCTTCCAGCGTTTGTTGTGCTTTAACTGTTTTATTGAAGTGCTTTTTATTTATTAAAAAAAAACACGCGAAATCCTTATTTATGGCAATTGCTTTTTTCTCACAATTTTTCGCTGTTTATTGCACGCATTACATCAATATTATCTCTGCTGGATCTCTGCAGTCATCAATAAGTCAATTGAAACGCAGCTCATTAACGTCATTTATATGTGTTTGTACGTGTGACTGTGTTTGGGTGTATGTGTGTGTGTGTGTGTTTGTGTAGAACAGTAACTCATTTGAACTGTAATTATATCCATTTGTTGGTAATGGACAACTGTAAGCGGATCTCTTATTCAATTGCTGCTCGACCTTGAGGCCAACGCACTTTTTTACACACTTTTTCTGCTGTCTCTTTCTCATTCTCTCTCTCTCTCTTTCTTTTGCGATTTTTCTGTTATTTTCTTTACTTTTTTTGCCAATAAATAAACAAACGTTGACCTGCTGCTGCCATCGCCGCTGCTCACGTGTTACTGAAACTTCTAAAGCCCTACCACTTTCACCTGCTCTTCAACTTCATCCCATCCCTCTTGGCTCCATCTGTTCCTCATCCATCGTGTTGACCCCTGTAGTCGACGACTTCCACTGAACCATTGAATGTTTCTACCCCTGCAATGTTGGCGCTTTAATTACTCTTGCGTAAAATTGGTTCAACTCGCAACTTTGTGGAGTGTTAAGCGTTTGGCACGGAATCGCTAGGTAGCGGCTGACCCAAAGAAAAAAAAAACCAAAAAAAAAAGGAGGAAAATGGTAAAAAAAACAGAAAGAGAAGAAAACGTCAATGAAAAATGCCGACACAAGGCTGTTACCCAAATACAAATACAAAATTTGAACGCAACTGAACAAAAACCCACAGGCAAAAGCCACAACCACATTCAGAACCGCAACCACAATTTTCCCTTTCATACATATATACATATATATATATATAAATATGTATATATATGTTTGGGTCCTGGACATTCACAAAATGTCGAGCTAAGTGAGGGAAACATCGCGTGAGCGACGACTTAAGCCTCTGCCTAGGTGAAGCACACAACAAACATATGTATTGGTATATGTGTGTGTGTGTGTGTAAGTGTAAGTGTATAAAAGTTGTGCACAGCAAAAGCCACTCAGAACTGAAACCACTTGGAACAAGCCGTTTTCGCCCAGGAGTAGCACGTGTACCACACACACAAACACACACACACACACACACTCATACATTCAGCAGACGAAACGCATCGAAAGTTCGTCTTATGTGTACGACCCACAAACTCACTGAACTGTACACACGGTGTCGCATTGCTGTGCCACCATACACCATACACCTTACACCATACACCACACACACACGCCACTTGCTTAACCACCAGCTGCAGGTAGCCAGAAGGCAACCGCCAATGACATTTAGTCGAAAGTTGCGGCTATTCTCGATGTCAGATCTTTGATGGCATGCAAATTCATTAGACTTCTAAGAACTGCCACTAGGGGTGCTTCAAGGATGCTACTGCAACCCTAACCCAAGTTGTGTCTACATCCCTACTTTCCTATAATCATTCTTTTTTACCTTTAGTTCCGCTCCCCTCACCTCAACTCAATTGCTCAGCTGCAGTTTGCTAATCGCCCAAGTTGATGTCTGCCTTCTGCTTTGTGTACACTCTCTGTACGTGTGTGTCTGTGCTCCCTACTTTATACATGTGTGTGTGTGTGTGTGTGTAGTGTACTGTCTGCTGCTGCCCATAAAACACACTTCCGCAGTGCATATCCTGTTTGTAATCGATTTCAAAATGTGCAGCAAGGACGTGACAGCTCGACGAGAAAAAAAGAAAGAGAGAGAGAGAGACAGAGTATAAAAAAAAGGAACGCCAACACTAGCGAAAGGACGACGTGGCATCAGCAACTTTTGCAGCAAATTTCAGTAGCGACATTTCAACAGGAATTTTATGTTAAACAACAGCACAACGACAATTTTATATCCTTTCTACATAAATTAATTCTGCATGCAACTTGCATGAAACTTTGATAAAACTTGCAAAGCTTGAAATATATATAACAATTTATAAGATTTTGTGCCATGCTAAGGATATGTTATATCTAGGAGCAATTGATAAAAGGGATACGCTTAAAGTTTCAACTTGGCTTAGGAGTAGTTTCTATGTGGTTGCCCGTGTGGTAACAGGTGGTGCACAGTGGTTGCAATGCGACTACAAGTGGGTCATTCTTGCCTTATGCAAGCTGAAGACATGTAACAAAATGAAGTTACACATGAAACTGGTTGAGGATACTACAGTGAAAGTTCACTATAACTGATACTAGTATTGTCTGTTATGCGGGTTAACACTGTACTTACTGCAAGTGTAGTTGTTAGTTAGCTTTAGCTGAAGGAATCATCGATTGACAGTGGCATGCCATCAATTAGCTGCAACTTTTACTACCTTTTTAGGGTATATGCAGCATTACATAACTGATATACCCTATTGTTAGTGTATGCAATGGGAATAGAGCAAAGCAATGTATAAAAAAATAAGCGAAAAAAAGTAAAACGCACACGAAAAGTACAAAAAATTAGCAATAAACGTGCGCGCACGCGATCCTTGCCTGGCGGCAATGCCAGGACCTTCTGCTGCAGAGCGACCTCTCCCCGTCCACCCCCCTGGTTGCCTCGAGCTCTTGTTAGCTCTTAAGAGCTCGAGGCTATTGCTAAAAGGGCTAAAATCAATAAAATGCTTGTTGCTCAGCAACAACAATAACAACAACAACACTTGGGGCAACAGCAACACCAACGCCAAACAGCAGCAACAACAGCAACACAATAGCAATGACGACAGCAACGCGAATGTTGAGGCTAAGCAATGTACAATTATATATATATATTATATATATAGTATGTGTATAGCATTGCCACGCCCCTAAGAGCCACTCATAGAGCAGAATTTGGCGTTGAAAAGCCCTCCACACTATGCTACATCTACTTACCACACTGTGCAACATAAATAGTTGCGCTTATTTTTCTTTCCCTTTCCCCATACGATACTTACCCTCTCTCTCACTCTCCCTTTCTCTCTCTCTCTCTCTCTCATTCACTGCCTTGCTTTGGGTTTTTATTCATTTTTTGTATGAGAAGCGGCTGCCAGTGAAAATGTTTGAAATTCTTTGGCTAAAGTTTTCTTAACTACTCTTCCTACTCTTGCTCCTCCTCCTCCTCCCTTTCCTGCACTCTTCATTCTTTATCCTTTCAGCATTCAACAGTACAGCTCTCCACTTCACCCCTCACCACACTCCACCTCGCTATAGACCCAGTTAGTATCCTTGTCAGCGGCCATAAATGGCTGCAAGAATGTGTGGCACATAGCTTGTTGCATGATCGAAATGCCAGCAAGTTACGAGTTATTATGACAAACTTTGTTAATTGGAAAATATGCGAAACCGAAACACATTTCGGTTGCTCCCAACTGTAGTTGGAAATGGGCTCGGAGTGGAATCAAAGTAAGAGTCAGAGCCAGAGTCAGAGCCAGAGTCAGAGTCAGATTGTTGCAGTTGCTGATGGATTATGGCTTGTTATTTGTTAGCCACAAAAATGTTGCCTTTAATTTGCTCTCAGCACAAAACGTGTCTTCAATAAATCAAATTGTGGCAACAAATCAAATTTAAGACAAGCTTTTTGACTGTCACATAGTGTATATAACTGTATATATATATAGATATATATATGTATATACTGTATCTATATCTACTGCTTTATCTGCTGCTTTCGACACAGCTTCTGCTGATTCAGTTTACGATTTATATATGTATATAGAAGAAGCTTTATATTAGCCATAAAAGTGACATAAATTGCGTTTTTACTGAGTTTCGTTTCCTTTCCTTTTTTTTGTCCTTTGCTAAATGCAATTGCTACTGTTTCTGCTGCCACTGCTGCTGTTGCTGCTGCTGACTAACCATTGATCAGCTCATACTCCTGTTTTGCCCTCATACTCCTCCTCCTTTTGTGTGGAAGTTTCATGGTGTGACCAAAGCCAATTCTGCTTCTAACTCTGTTGCCAGCTGTTGACATATCGCAGACAGTTCAACGGTTCAACTTGATTGTAGGCAACACCCAGCCACTCCCCCTTACTCCCTAGCCCCTACCACCTATCTCATCTACTGCTATTTACCATTTGCGCAGTTATTTTCCATTTGGACAACATGACGACACATTCTGTTGGTTAGCCATGTATTTAGCCGAGTTCCTTTTTTTGGTTTTTGGGCCAAGTTTTATTTTAGTTTTATATACAGCCATTTGCTGGCTGGTTTCCTATTTAACAAACATTAACCACTAAAGTGCTCCATACTACATACTCCACCCCTCCACTCTTCCACTCATTTAAGAGACTGCAATTGTGCAAATGATTATGTACACGCCATGTCCTTTATCAGGATCTATGGAGTAACTTTAGAGGGTAAAAGTACAAAACGTTTACAACAGATTTTGAGGCTTTGTCCTTTGGCTTTGTCTATTACTTTTACCATTTACTGGGTAACTGTTAGTCGTGTTTGCTATTGCAGGTTGAACTTTAATTGTTGTAATTGTTGCTATTGTTGTTGTTGCTGTTGTTGTTGCTGTTGTTGTTGCTGGTATTGCTGAGTGTTGCTGACTGCCGCCTGTGGAGCAGTTGGTGTTGTCACGGCTGTTGACGCTGCCCGTTGCCAATGACAACCAACACTCGCATGACAAACACTACTCTACATAGTCAAACACCCACCTACTAACACACACACACACACACATACACACACACATACACCCACACATACAGTTACTGTGTAGAAAGTATGCTTTCAATCAGGCACTGAATTGAAAATCCATTAACGAGTACACAGCGAATGCAGCTGGTCACAGACTGTGGGTGCACAGGCATCTGTGGCAAGCAGTTGTTGAGGCATCACCAGCAGCAGCAGCAATAGCAATAGCAGCAACAGCAACAGCAGCAGCAGAAGCAGAAGAAATGTGGTAGATAGAATGGATTTGGGGTAGTTGAATGGGGCAAGCAAGTAATGGTAGAGAGGGGGAAGTGTAGAGGTTATCTGTATTAAAGTCATGGCTACGTTTCGTTATATGCTTCTTCAATAATAAAAACAAATTTGCTGTTGCAGCAGCTGCAACACCAGCAACAACAACAACTGCAGTAACAGCAATACGCAAGTCGCATGCAAAAATAGTTGCAATATCGAAAAGTCACAGGACAACAAGGACATGTGCACAGCACATGCCACACACGTTCGCAGCACGTAAATATTACAAGTGCATTTTTAAGTTGCAAAAAAACAATAACAAGAAACGTATAAAAAGCAACGCGAAGAAGAGGAAGCATAAGCAAATGATATAAAAAATAAAACTGTGCTACAAAAATAGAACAAATATTGATGAAACTTTAGTTTTACCAAGGCTCAAATCCGTTCAAACGTACCGTTAACGCAATCAAAGTCAATATCAACTGACTGATAAAATATCAAACTATATATACGTACAATACATATATTGTATATATATATACATATCGACCATGCTTACCTGTGTCTGTCGGCCCGTCTCCGGCAATCTGCCTAAAATACCGCACGCCTCCATGATGCCTGCCTCGAGGACATCGCTCAGCAGTAACGGAAGTGCTGCTGTAGCTGGAGGAGGAGCAGGTGGAGGTGGTGGCATAGGCAGTATTACCAGTTCCAGTCCCAATCGAGTGGTGACATCCGAACCAAAGCTTAATGTAAGTAAACTTTTCGTACAAGGCACAGCCAAAAAACAAATACACTGAAAGAAAAGTCATTTATCATATAAATAAGTTGCATCCTGATTAAATCCATAGATCATAAAGTTACTTTTTGATTTATCCATAAGTATTCTTATAAGTTGTGGGAAGTTTATACAATGAATACAACAGCAACAGTTGCTGCAACAATTGTATAAATTTTGAGGGGTAACAAGGACTGTCAAGGATATCATTGCGTTAAACATATTCCTCATATTTCCTCACAACAATTTAATTTTTTCTTTTTGCTTTTTACTTATAATTTCCGAGTCGTAATTTACTTATATTTTGTGCTCAGTGTACGATTAGCAACACCTCAGCAATATACACAGTTAAGGAGAGAGGGAGACGGACAGTTAGGATAAACGGAAAGCTGTGACGACAGGGGCAGGGCAGCGGGACGGGACAAGTTTAATCTATTTATGCGAACGTCTCTTTTGTTATTATTTTTCCAAGTTTTCTTTCTACTAGACCCAAAATAAAAAGGTAGCAAATTAGCTTTCATTTTTCACACACATAAACATAACTTGATTTATGGTGAATCTACGATGAAAATGGAAGCAGTGGAAGTAGAGGGAAGAGGCAAGAGGGCAGTTAGTCGGAGGCCAACGGGCCGTGACCATGACCACACCACGCAGGAGTAGATGTTGACAACTTGACTCGACTCGAGTCGACTCGACTGGTCTCTTGGCTGGAAAGTAACGATTGTAGATAACGTTTATAAATTGTGGAAATTTCATTTTCACTTTGACGCCATTGACGACCATGATACGGTGATAGACGATAGGTGGGGCAGGTGGAAATTGAACGGAAAACAGGAAGAGTAGAGGAGAGACATGTAGAGGACAAGGGCAACTGACAATGCCAATGACACCTTAGAGCAGCTTATCCTCAGCTGAATCTCACTAACGATCTGTACATACACGGACAAGCATACAACAGACACTTAAACACATTGAAAAAACGCACACACATACATAACCAAGTGTGTGGCCACACACACAGTAAAACTACTTGTATAATCCTATAATCCCACCCACTTACGTACTTATATGTATATCCTTTATGCAGGTGCCCAGCAGGCTGACGTCAGCCGAACTGAGGGCGATGGCATTGCGACAGCAGCAGCAAATCGACAGCCAGCACCAACTGCTGGCCACAAAGGAGCAACGGTTGCGTTTCCTCAAATCGCAGGAGGTACGCAGTGCGGTGGCCAGTGCTGAGGGTGAACGCTTGCGACGACTGAGGGAACGGGTGGAGGCGCAAGAGTCAAAACTGCGACGGTTACGCGCACTGCGGGGTCAAGTGGACCTACAGAAGACCTACAATGTAACATTGAGTGAGTATACCAAGAGTGAGCAGGGGGATTGCTCGCTTGTAGGAAGGAAGGAAGGAAGGAGAAGTGGATTGAAACATGGGAACAAGTGCAGCGTGTTTCTCCTTCTCTCTCTCTCTCTCTCTGTCTATCTCTATCTCAATGTGTGAGTGTGTGTCGTTCTAAACTACAAAGTGAAGGCGAGTCCAATTGAGTTAAGCACCGCATGCACACGCGTTTAGTAGGCGTGGACACAGACCAAAAGCCCACACCACCAAGTGGGTTAGGTAAGAAGCTGACGCCCAAGCATAGAGCGAGGAGAGAGAGAGAGAGAGACAGACAGGTGGTTTCCCAAGCAGGGACAGGGATTAACATGTGTTAAAATCGTGTTGAGTGGCGCTACCTCATGTTGTCTATATGTGTGAATGTATGGCATGTATGCGTGTGTCTATTCGTATGTATGTGTGTGTGCGTATGTGTATTCATTTAATTTATATATGTGTGGCACTTTGTTGTCCTTTATGATTGCCTCTGGGTGGCTCTTGAGTTGCCAGCTAAAGATGCTATCGTTGTTATTATTATTGTTGTAGTTCTTGTTGTTGTTGTAGTTGTAACTATAGTCGCATTGGCGATTTATGCCACCAACGCACACACACATTCCTTTAGAGCCACAATAGTCATACCTTTAAGGGGCGTTATGTTAATGAGGTTTCAGTAGCGCCTTGTCTACAATAATTAGTTCAGACAGCGGCCGCAGGATGCTTAGGATATCCGTTCAGGGGATTCCTGACATGTGTGACCATACGTTTGGTATGCTCATTGGCGTTGATGACCAAATTCACACACACACACACACACACACGCACACATAACACTCACATGCATGCATAGAGAGAGAGAGAGAGGAAGAGAGAGAGGGAATGCAAGAAATATGCCAGCGATTAATGTATGAATGTGTGTAAAAGGATTTGGGAGCAGAACTCCTGACATAACATTTTGATTAGGGATCTGTTCAGTGTGTGTCCTTCGACATTAAGAAGGGTTTCGTTAGGTTATTCGAAAATGTTAAGCCCGTCTGGCAGCATGCAGATTGGATGAATGATTCAAGGATACTTAAAGCATGAAATTTTCCGTCTTCTTATTGTTGTTGCTGTTGTTATTGTTGCTGTAGATACCAAGAATTGCTGTGATTTAAAATTATTATCTTTAAAGGATGTGTCAATCGTCGTTATCCTTTAACTTGCAATTCATAGAAAAGGGAATATTGAACTCGTTCCCTTCCCTTCTTGCCTAAAATTTGCCTTAAGCTGAGCCACTTTAATAAAATCTCTACCCCAATTTCAATTAACTGCAAATTGAACTAATCCTTTTAAGTGGTAAGCAGTAGTTGGGGTTTAAGAGAGAATAAAATAGAGAGATAGAGAGAGAGAGAGAGAGAAGGGAAGAGAATATTGCACGCTTTTGACTTATGACCAAACTAATTCGTTTAACCTTTGTGCTTAGGCAATGACTTGGACTCGATTCGTGCGCTATTCAGCGAAAAGGAGAAGGAGCTTAGCCTCGCTGTGGCCAAGGTGGAGGCCTTAACGCGTCAACTGGAAGAGCTGCGACGTGACCGACGTTGTCCGGTCAATTTGCTGGCCACAACGGGCACTGGAGCTGCACAGGCATTGCCACCACAGGCCTCACGGGAACTGGAGAAGCTGCGACGTGAATTGATGGTAAGTCTTTTAGTTGCCAGTCGCTAGTTGCCAGTCGCTAGTTGCCTGTTGCAAGTTGCCAGTTGCACAAAGAGCACGAAAGCTAAATGCTAATTAAGCATATCCGCTTCCGTTGGCCTTTCGTCTTTGTTCTGTTCTACGCTTATACCATTTCCGGCTCTATATTCTCTCTGCTACTCTTGTTTCTACTTTGCAGTATCGCAATCAGTTGTCCTTGCAACAGGATGCTCGTCTTCACATGCAACGCGAAGCACTGCAGCAACGGCAAGCGGAGCTGCGCTCTGTAGACCAACGCATCTATGAGTTGCAAACGAGATTGCAACGTAAGAAGCAGGCCAACACCCACCACCAACAGCAGCAGCAGCAGCAACAGCAGCAGCAACAGCAGCAACAACAACAACAGCAGCAGCAGCAGCAGCAACAACAACAACAGCAGCAACAGCAACAACAACAGCAGCAGCAATCAGCAACGCAGCAACAACAGTTGCATGTACAATCTGCACAGTTGCTGGCAGCAAATGCCGCAGCAGCCCAACAGCAGCAACAACAACAACAGCAACAACAGCAGCAGCAGCAGCAGCAACAACAACGACAGCAATCAGCTCCTGCTTCTAATCTCTCCAAGCATGGAGGTGTGGCTGCCCTCAAGCAACAACTGCTGCAGAAGCAGGTCAATCAACTGGCAGCAGCAGCTGCTGCAGCAGCCGCTGGACGTGCCGCAGAACGTGCCAATGCCCGAGGCAGTGTTAACGTGGCTGCCGTGGAACCCTTCATCCATACACCACAGAAATCCACCATTACATCCACAGCCAGCTATCTGAGTGCGGGCAACATGCTGAAGCATGCGGCAGCCACGGCCAATACTAATCAGCAGAACCAACTGATACAGGATCTGAGCCATAGCCACGTTAAGCTAGCCCAGGGACACGGCTACTTTCCAACGAGTAACAACAGCAACAGCGGCAACACAGCAGCAACATCGGCTGGCGGCAACAGCAGCAGTGAAAGCGATGAATCAAAACTGGCCAAGAAGCTGCTGACGGCTGCTGCTTCAGTTCCCTTGACCAAGTCCAAGTCGGAGGCAGAGCTGCGAAAACAGGCGCAAACAGAGGCCATGGATAGCACCACGCATATCTATGCTGAGGTCGGACCCAAGAAGCGGGACAGAGAGGCAGCAGCTGCCGCAGCTGCAGCCGCTGTTGCAGCAGCACAACAAGCAGCAGAACAAACAGCAGCAGCAAACACCACAACTACAACAACAACAGCAGCAACAGGCACATCGCCAGCATCGTCCAATGCCAGCAAGATACCCAAGAGCATTATCAGCAGCAGCAGTAGCAGCAGCAGCAGTAACTCCGCATCGGCGCTCATCAATAAACTGAATCAACAGGCAACAACTAAGGATTCAATGGAGCAGCAGTCCAAGAAGAACGAGATTTCGGTAACCAGCGAAACGCTCTCCGAACGTAATACGCAGCAGCAGCTCACCGTTCACAGCATGCCCTTAGGAGCGGTAAGTAAATCCGTGGCGATGGCAGTATCCAATGCTGCCACTGCTGCTGCTGCTGCTGCCGCTGCTGCAGCAACTGCATCCAGTTCCAGCTCCAGCACAAAACCACTGCAGGTGCAGGTGGCCAGCTTGGCGGTGCCACCACGTAAACCCATCAGCAGTGTGGCACCCACTTCTGTTAGCAACAACAGCAGCGGCAGTTCCATACCCAAAATGATCACCTACAGCCCCAAGGTGAATCGCGTGGCGCCTAATGTTGTACAGCCCGCTGATCCGCGTCCCGCGCTGCCGCCCAAGCCAAGCAAGATGTCACCAACAGAACAGTCCAACGAATCGAATGCCTTTTCTTCGCCTCCATCAAATGCCACCTCAACCACAACGGCTGGCAAATCCCAGGCGCAAGCACAGGTTCCGGTACAGGCCAGCTTCGGCTTACAGTCTCTGAACATAAATGATAACTTACCCATAAAGGCCAAGCCGTTGACCATAAGAAAACAGCCGCTGTTTGAGCAACCACCTCGTCTCAAGGCGCCACCCACAGGAGGCGTTTCCAAGCCAGGACAACAGCAACTGGCACGCAAACCGGAAGCACAGCTGAAAGAGCCGCTGCGGCAAATGCAGCCAGAGGCACAACGGAACTCGCCCGAATCACCGCAACATTCACCCAATAGCAATTCCCAGAGCAGCTCCAGCGTAGATGAACCAGATCGTGTGCCCAACCAGTCGGATGCAACCAACAACAGCAATGGCAGCAACAATGGTGTTGGCATCAAGGAGCGAACGGCCAGTAAACCCAAGCTGGCACGTCGAGTTAGCTTTGATCCGCTAGCATTGCTGCTGGACGCCAGTCTGGAGGGTGAGCTGGAGTTGGTGAAGAAGACAGCCATGCAAGTGGCCAATCCTAGTGCGGCTAATGATGAGGGTATCACTGCACTCCACAACGCCATCTGCGCAGGACACTTTGACATAGTCAAGTGAGTACATAAAGTAGCTTATCAATTAATTTCCTAGTCTAAGCTTATGACCAAATCCTTGCAGATTTCTTGTACAGTTTGGTTGCGATGTAAATGCACAGGATTCAGATGGCTGGACACCGCTGCACTGTGCAGCCAGTTGCAATAATCTCTCGATGGTAAAGTTTCTGGTGGAGAGCGGCGCTTGTCTGTTTGCCTCAACACTATCCGATCACGAAACACCCGCGGAGAAATGTGAGGAGGACGAGGAGGGCTTTGATGGCTGCTCAGAGTATCTGTACAGTAAGTCAATAGATAAAATTATGGGTGTAAAAGCTATCATTAATATTCAACTCTCTTAATTGCAGGCATTCAAGAGAAACTAGGCATCCTGCACAATGGTGATGTCTATGCTGTGTTCTCCTACGAGGCGCAGAACGGCGATGAGTTGAGCTTCCATGTCAATGAGCCATTGATTGTGCTGCGTAAAGGTGATGATTCTGAGAACGAATGGTGGTGGGCACGGAATGCCAGCGGCGATGAGGGTTACGTGCCACGTAATTTACTTGGAGTAAGTTATTCAATTGAACAGTTGGCAGGAGCATAACTAAAATTCAGTTCTTGTCCTTATACAATCCTTTAGCTCTACCCACGAGTTCCGCCGCAGTCGCCGCATTTCAGCGATTAGCAGTTAATACGCTTTACCATATTGAAACGAAAGGCTGGGCGACTTATCCAAAAGCGCTATATATCCAAGTACATCTGAGTCATCATTGGATTCCAGGCACGTCCCAGAGCCAACGGAGCGTATTAGCTATGAGCTGTGGCATTATTTATCATCAGGCCCATATTTTTCTTTCCTGTTTACTTTTTTTGTTTGAAAAAGCCACATGAAGGAAACCAGGCGCATTCTTCAACACATACACACCCACCCACACACAAGCACATATCATTAAACACACTCCTACATACATACACATACGATACCATATAGTAAACAACTCTATATGGTGAGTCGTGTGTGCCTGTGCCTGCAAATGTGTGGCCATCAAATGTGCAACACTTGCTACAGCAGATCCTGTTACAGCTATAGCTTCAGTTCCTGCCTTGTCCATAGCTATTTATCACGGCGCAGAGCAGCCAAAAGGACTGACAATTAGCGCCCTGCCGCACCATGGAGCTGTCCTGCACACACGTACAATAAATTGGATTCACGTTAAGCTCCTTAGATTAAGACCTATTACTAATAACTTAAGCAATGACCCAACCTAATATTTCAACCTTCTTCAGTCTCTCTCTCTCTTTCTATTTGTCTTCCCTTAACAATTACAATCGCCCTCCTAACAGCTCGCCACAAATTGTTGCAATTTCGTGCATAAAACTAATAATAATTAAATTTTAATATCTAAGTGGCAAACGAGCTTGTTAATTGCCAGCTACAAGTTAAAAATCAAATTTATAAAACTTAACAAATCGAATGTGATTTTTATATATGTTATGTATAAAAAGATATATATATATCTTAAAATTACATGATGTACAGTACTTAAAATGCTGATTCTTTATTTACTTTATAAATTCTTAATTAATAATTAATACAATAATATTTAGATCATATCTATATATATATATATATACTATATATATAAAATACTTATGTATGTATACAATTATTAATTGCCTACCACCTAATCCTAGCCTTAACAAAAAGCAAGAATTAAATATTAAAAACCATCAATAAACTACAACAAAAACAAAATGATTGTCGTTTTATTCAAAAACTTAACGAAATTTTTGAAGATTCAATGTGCAATGAAAAAATTTATTGCATACTTTCAGGGTCAAATTAGGCAGCCACTGAAAACATATAAAAACTCTAAATCCTTGATTTCTCAGAAAATACCAGGACGATTTTGATATCATTTGGCCAGTCGATAGTCCTTTTGATTCCGCTTCGTTTGGCGTAGGACTCGTCAGGATACGCCAGGATACGGCGGAGATATAGCGATTTTTCCCTATACGAAATAGTCCTTATAACTCAGCCATTTTAAGGATTTTCGTCCTTTTAAAAGTATTTTACAAACCAGGACGAAGAGAGCTACCAGTGTGCCAAAGGAAATTCGATTCGTCCTTGAAATGGCCGAGTTATGGACGATTTTCTGATTTTTTATCAATTTTTGCATACCCACCCTTATAAAAATTTTCAGACAAATTTTTCGTCAGATCCTTAAAATCCTTGAATGCCAATCGATAGATATCTTCACTGCGAGCTCAAAAAAGTATATCCTTTTGAAATCCTTGCAGGATTAAAAAAGTTATGGCATTTCAAAAGATGCGTAAAGTACTAAAAATTTTCTAAGTCCAAGTTACGCTCAAGTTCCACTCAATATTCACTCAGCTTTAATTTAGTTTCGCTCAAACGAATTTGAATTGAGTGAAACATTAAGTGCAGCTACCTTCTGCTCATTTCTGTTTGCCTGGTGAATGGTAGTCAGTAAAGCTTGAATTTTCTGACTGATTAATTCTTAGCGAGGGAGGTTTGAATGGTTGTAACTTTTTTTTTATTTACCGAGGGGTGTATAAAAAGTTTAAATTTAGTATGAAAACTTCTCGAAATTATAATGAAAATTGACGGGGGAGCTTGAAAAGTTTGTTTGTTTTTTAAATTAATATACCGAGGGGAGTATGAAAAGTTTTGAATTTTTTTCCTTTTAGCGAGGGGAGTATGAAAAGTTCTGGAAATTTTTAGAAAACGAGGGAAGTTTGAAAAGTTCTGAATTTTTTTATTTTTAAGGGATCATAGGATATTTTGGACTTTTTAACCTAGCGAGGGTAGAACGAAAAGTTCTAAAAATGTTATGATAAAATAAATAAAAACACAGTAATAATTTTGTTTAATTAAATTTTATTTTGCAATACTTGCAATATATTTTTATATTTATAATTTTATATAATTTCTTGAATAAATTATTAATAGTGCTTATTTATATTATTATAATAATATTGACATTTTAATAAAATCTTAATATTATAATATTAATTTAATTTAAGTTATATGTTGTAGACAGTTTCTTGACGGAATTCCAGATTGAAAAAGCGTTTCTGAAGCAGTGCAGTTATTATCCTGTCTACCAATGTAGTCAGGTCAGCGTTCAGAACTCTTTGAACTCCCCTCCCAGCCGTTCAACCAATAAACAATATTCTGCTTGGAATATATCTGTAAAAAAGAAAAAGCATTAGGTTTTGAATATTTTTCTTGTTATTTATAATTAAAGCAATTACATTATTCTGTACGAATCCAATTATTTGTAGTGTAGTGTAAATTTCACATACTAAAAGTATGTTTTATTTCTTTGATATTCTAAATTAGCGAATTGTGAAACTAAAAGTATGCAAAATGTGAAGTTTTGTATGTTGCTTCACCTACTGTTTCTGTTTACCTAATGTAAAGAACTTTAAATTCAAGTTTTTACTCATTTTTAATAAATTTCGGTTTTGACTTAGAATATTTAAATATTAATATATAATATACGTCATAACCTCTTGTTATTGTTTGTTTGTTTTTCTCTTTGTATGAAAGTACCAACATGTATATTAATTAATTATCAATTCCATCTTGTTGCTTGCTTCTTTACACTCTTTCCCTCTCTATGCACAGAGAATTTATGATTTGAATGCGTAAACAAAATAAAAGGAATACAGTAAAATTTTTATTATATATTTCTCACGAGACCAAAGTCTTGTTTAGTTTGTGTCTTTCATTAGAGGGAATCAGACGCTTTGGTGTACTTCGTGAGATTCGTTCCTAAGTGTACAAAAAATAATATTTGCGTGTTGGCATAATCATTAAAAACAAATTCATCTTATGAATTAGTTGAAACTTCTTATTATATTTCATATAATAACATACAAAGAGGCACATCCAATTTGTCAACGAACTTGTTTATATTTATATATATATATATATACATATTTTTTTAATGAAGCTCAACTCAGATGTAAAAAATACGCAAATATTATTTTTTGCGGTTATATTTAACTTTAATTGAATTAGTTTACCTGATTCATTGTGACAGTGGGAAACCGCCATGAAATAAATTGTAAACTAATTCAAATAGTTACCTGAATATATTTCCGCCATGAGACTGGGACAATACAAGTTCATTGTGATCTGCCTTGTGTTGTGGGTAGCTCTGCCGAAGCCCAAGCCTGTAGATGGTGCCAAAATATTGGCTATCTATGCATTCCCTGGTAAATACTCCTCAGTTTACCTAAGTAAAAAGTAATTAATCTTTACTTAAATATAGGGAAAAGTCATTATATGATGCATACTGCATTGATAAGGGAACTAGTCGAAAGTGGTCATCAGGTCACAATGGTAGCAGCCTTTTCCCTGGCCAGTCATAATCTTGGCAGCAACTACACTGAGTTGCTGATAGAACCTGTGTATGATTTCTGGCACGATGGTAAGATTTGATAGGGGACTGTATATTACGTCATAAAAAACGTCTGAATGTTTGTTTATTTTACCACAGTGAAGCTTAACTTTGGCGCACAGCATTTGTTCGATCTAACACGTATGAAGAACTATGATTTCCTGAAAATGTTGGAAATAATTGGTTTGAAAACGACGGAGCATGCGCTCAAACAGCCCCATGTTCAAGCTTTGATCCATGCTACCCAGACGGAAGGGGTCTTTGATTTGTTGCTTGCCGAGCAATTCTACCAGGAAGCTTTCCTCGCTTTGGCGTATAAGTATAATATACCCATAGTGACCACTAGTACGTTAGGCTATGAAAATCACATGAGTCAAATGATGGGGCTCATAACACCTTGGTCCTTTGTGCCACATGGATTTATGCCTTTCACTGATCGTATGACTTTTATGGAGCGTGTGCGAAATACGTATGCTTCACTGTACGAAGATTTTGACCGTTTACTTGTTTACTTTCCCGAAATGGATGCCATAACACAGAAGTACTTTGGCAATGTTCTGGGTGAGTCTATGTTGTGTCGCGCGTAATTGAATGTTATTATTACTTTTGGTTTATTTAAACTTATAGCTGAGGTACCAAAGGTCAGGCTAATGGAGAAACAAATTTCGGTTATGTTGCTGAACAGTCACGCACCGCTGACAACGTCACGTCCAACAGTCGACGCAATGGTACCTGTGGGTGGCATGCACATCTATCCGCCGAAACCATTGCCCAATGACATACAAAGCTTTCTGAACGGGGCTACAGATGGTGCCATCTACTTTAGCTTAGGTAAGAATCATTTTTCATTTAAACGAATTGCTTCCATTCTCAAATATCATTCAAGGTAGCAACGTCCAGAGTCAGGAAATGCCTGAGGATATGTTGCATATATTCCTAAAGGTCTTCGGTTCGATAAAACAGCGAATTGTCTGGAAATTTGAAAACGAATCAATACCTCACTTACCTGCCAATGTGCTCATCCGAAAGTGGCTACCGCAGGCGGATATATTAGCGCATCCCAACACTAAAGTTTTCATAACACATGGCGGGTTGTTTGGTACCCAGGAAGGTGTATACAATGCCGTGCCTATGTTGGGCATACCATTCTACTGTGACCAGGTTTGAATATCCTTTTAGATCAAATGAAAAGGCTTTGCAATATATCTGCTTATCCGCAGCATCTGAATATGAACAAAGCTGTGTTGGGTAACTATGCGATTAGCCTCCACTTCCAATCCATTACTGAGCAGTTACTAAGGCATTCACTTCAGCAACTAATTTACAATGACACCTACAAGGAGAACATACAGCGAGTCTCACGCATCTTCCGCGATCGTCCAATGGAACCACGAAAGAACGCCGTCTACTGGATCGAGTATGTCATTCGGCATAAGGGTGCACCACATATGCGTTCCGCTGGACTAGACCTCAGCTGGTACCAGTTCTATCTGCTAGATGTGATTGCCTTTTTGGCAGTGATTGCTTTAGCTGGATTTCTTGTTCTGCTGTTGGCTATTCGATTGCTTTTTGGTAGCGGCAAGAAGTACAGAAAGCCGAAAAGGGAATAGCCCAAAAAACGATTACCTGGAATATAAGAGGCATTATATAAATTAATTATATATTTTTATATATTAATTATACTATATATGTATATTTAAAAAAAAAACACAATATACGTAAACCATTTTTATGTGCATTATGAATTTCGTAAAGGTTGAATAAAAATTATATAAAATATTATTATTTATTTATTATTTATTTAAATTAGAATTATTAAATAATTTATTTATTTGTTTATATTTATAATTATAATTTTTATAATTATTTACTTCTTATTTATTTGTTTTTCGGTTATTTGTATATTTTCAGTTGATTATATATCTTCTTTTCTTTTATTTTGTTATTTTTTATTTATTTATTATTTATATATATTTTTTCATTATTATTTGTTTTTGTTATTATGTTTTATAATTGTTACTTTTTTATGATTATAATATTCTTCGTCCTATTGTTTATCTTTATAATATTTTATATACATTTACATATATTTTAACATTTATAACTTCTTGATGCCCATTTGTATTCACTTTATTTTTGACTCTATTTATGAATAAAACATATGAATTTGTTGAGCGAATATACAAGCTTTGTGAAGTTAAGTTTTTGGTTAGTTCAAATCTTTCGTTCGATTCGATCAGACCCTTTGCTATATTCCGCAAGATTCGTTGATAAACGTGCAAAAAAATAATATTTGCCAGTTAACACGATCAATAAAAACGACTTCAGCATTTAAATTAGTTTTATCTAGTTATTGTTTAAATTAAAATATTATGCAAAAGGCTCAAATAGAATAAGTCAAGTCGAAAAACTTGTTTAACTGTTAAATTGATTCAGTGTAAAAGGTTTACGAACTAAAATTAAAAACTTATTCAAATAGTTACCTGAATATTCGTCCGCTATGACACTACATCAATTTAAGTTTGTTCTGATCGGGCTTGTGCTATGGATTGCTCTGCCGGAGCATAGGCCTGTGGATGGGGCCAAAATATTAGCTATCTACACGTTTCCTGGTAAGCAGTCATCACTCTACTTAAGATAAAGTTAATTAATCTTATATTAAATATAGGTAAAAGTCATTATATGATGCATACCGCATTGATAAGGGAATTGATTGAAAGTGGGCATCAAGTTACAATGATAACAACCTTCTCCCTGAGCAGTCAGAAACTTGGCAGCAACTTTACCGAGTTGTTGATAGAACCTGAATATGATTACTGGCATGATGGTAAAGACTAATAAAAGATGGTATCACATATTCTAAATTTGTCAACTTGATCTTTCACAGTTAAACTTCATTTCCGTACGCAGCATTTGTTTGATCTAACGAGCATGAAGCTCTACGATTTCCTGAAAATGCTTGAAATAATTGGTTTAAAGACAACGGAACATGCGCTCAAACAGCCCAATGTTCAGGCTCTGATCCATTCTACGCAGACAGACGGAGTCTTTGATCTGTTGGTAGCCGGACAGTTCTACCAGGATCCTTTCCTTGCTATGGCGTATAAGTATAATATACCCATAGTGACAACAAGTACATTGGGCTATGAGAATTACATGAGTCAAATGATGGGCTTGATATCACCTTGGTCCTTTGTCCCACATGGATTTATGCCTTTTAGTGATCGCATGAGTTTTATGGACCGTGTGCGAAATACTCAGGCCTCATTGTACGAGGATTTCCATCGTCGATTTATTTACTTTCCACTAATGGACACATTAACGCAGAAGTATTTTGGCAATGTTCTTGGTGAGTCTCTGTCATGTAGTGTGTAATGGAATGTTATACATATCTTTGCTTCACTTAAACTTATAGCCGAGGTACCAAAGATTAGGGATATGGAGAAGCAAATTTCGCTTATGTTGCTGAACAGTCACGCACCGCTAACAACGTCACGTCCAACAGTTGACACAATGATACCTGTGGGTGGCATGCACATCTATCCGCCCAAGCCATTGCCTTTAGATATACAATCTTTCCTTGACGGAGCCACAGATGGTGCCATCTACTTTAGCCTAGGTTGGTATCCTTTTTGTTAAATGAAGCTATTTTAATACTTCAGTACTATTCCAGGAACTAATGTTCGAAGTGAGGAAATGCCTGAGGATATGTTGCATTTATTCCTGACTGTTTTCGGTTCGCTGAAACAGCGAATTATCTGGAAATTCGAAAACGAATCTATTCCTCAATTACCTGACAATGTCCTCATCCGAAAGTGGTTACCCCAGTCTGATATATTAGCGCATCAAAATACCAAACTTTTCATAACACATGGTGGGTTACTTGGCACCCAGGAAGGTGTACACAATGCTGTCCCCATGCTGGGCATGCCCATCTACTGTGACCAGGTTTGAATTTCCTTTTGAAACATATCAAATTATTCATTTAACATCTTTTTATCTGCAGCATCTGAACATGTACAAAGCTGAGCAAGATGGCTATGCCATTAACCTCCACTTCCAGTCCATTACTGAGCAGTTGTTAAGGAATTCACTTCAGCAGCTTCTTCACAATGACACCTACAAGGAGAACATACAGCGTGTCTCCCGCATCTTCCGCGATCGTCCAATGGAACCACGTAAGAGCGCCGTCTACTGGATTGAGTATGTCATTCGGCATAAGGGTGCACCACATATGCGTTCCGCTGGTCTTGATCTCAGCTGGTACCAGTTCTATTTGCTGGACGTGATTGCCTTTTTAGCAGTGATTGCTTTAGCTGGACTACTAGTTCTGCTCCTGGCTATTCGTTTGATTTTTGGTAGCGGCAAGAAGTACAGAAAACCTAAAAGGGAGTAGTCCGAAGGACTATTGCTGGCTATAGGTATCAATATGACTGAAATGTAGATTAGCTGATAATTATTGGTATCTAAATAGTTACAATCTTGTCACTAAGTCAGTAAATAAAACATTTTATTCACCTGTTGTATGCGGCGTGGACTGAGGGCTCGTCTATTTCTATAGATTTATTAATACTCGAGTCAAATTCCACTCAATGTATATGATTATAGTTGATTCTCTCTTGTGTCTGTCTTCGAGTTCATTAGTCTATCAAACGTTTACTTCAATTTATGCTGATAATCGCTTTATTACTTGTTGGACTTGTAAATACCCTGCAGATGGCAAAAATATAAGAAACTTTGCGTCTTATCTGGGTTTATTTATGATATTTATATACATACTCAACTCTAGCTATATGCTTAAGATATGGCAGTAAGCACATAGTATTATATAAATATCATAAATAAACCCAGATAAGACGCAAAGTTTCTTATATTTTTGCCATCTGCAGGGCATTTACAAGTCCAACAAGTAATAAAGCGATTATCAGCATAAATTGAAGTAAACGTTTGATAGACTAATGAACTCGAAGACAGACACAAGAGAGAATCAACTATAATCATATACATTGAGTGGAATTTGACTCGAGTATTAATAAATCTATAGAAATAGACGAGCCCTCAGTCCACGCCGCATACAACAGGTGAATAAAATGTTTTATTTACTGACTTAGTGACAAGATTGTAACTATTTAGATACCAATAATTATCAGCTAATCTACATTTCAGTCATATTGATACCTATAGCCAGCAATAGTCCTTCGGACTACATATTCAGGTTCTATCAACAACTCGGTAAAGTTGCTGCCAAGTTTCTGACTGCTCAGGGAGAAGGTTGTTATCATTGTAACTTGATGCCCACTTTCAATCAATTCCCTTATCAATGCGGTATGCATCATATAATGACTTTTACCTATATTTAATATAAGATTAATTAACTTTATCTTAAGTAGAGTGATGACTGCTTACCAGGAAACGTGTAGATAGCTAATATTTTGGCCCCATCCACAGGCCTATGCTCCGGCAGAGCAATCCATAGCACAAGCCCGATCAGAACAAACTTAAATTGATGTAGTGTCATAGCGGACGAATATTCAGGTAACTATTTGAATAAGTTTTTAATTTTAGTTCGTAAACTTTTTACACTGAATCAATTTAACAGTTAAACAAGTTTTTCGACTTGACTTATTCTATTTGAGCCTTTTGCATAATATTTTAATTTAAACAATAACTAGATAAAACTAATTTAAATGCTGAAGTCGTTTTTATTGATCGTGTTAACTGGCAAATATTATTTTTTTGCACGTTTATCAACGAATCTTGCGGAATATAGCAAAGGGTCTGATCGAATCGAACGAAAGATTTGAACTAACCAAAAACTTAACTTCACAAAGCTTGTATATTCGCTCAACAAATTCATATGTTTTATTCATAAATAGAGTCAAAAATAAAGTGAATACAAATGGGCATCAAGAAGTTATAAATGTTAAAATATATGTAAATGTATATAAAATATTATAAAGATAAACAATAGGACGAAGAATATTATAATCATAAAAAAGTAACAATTATAAAACATAATAACAAAAACAAATAATAATGAAAAAATATATATAAATAATAAATAAATAAAAAATAACAAAATAAAAGAAAAGAAGATATATAATCAACTGAAAATATACAAATAACCGAAAAACAAATAAATAAGAAGTAAATAATTATAAAAATAATAATTATAAATATAAACAAATAAATAAATTATTTAATAATTCTAATTTAAATAAATAATAAATAAATAATAATATTTTATATAATTTTTATTCAAACTTTACGAAATTCATAATGCACATAAAAATGGTTTACGTATATTGTGTTTTTTTTTTAAATATACATATAGTATAATTAATATATAAAAATATATAATTAATTTATATAATGCCTCTTATATTCCAGGTAATCGTTTTTTGGGCTATTCCCTTTTCGGCTTTCTGTACTTCTTGCCGCTACCAAAAAGCAATCGAATAGCCAACAGCAGAACAAGAAATCCAGCTAAAGCAATCACTGCCAAAAAGGCAATCACATCTAGCAGATAGAACTGGTACCAGCTGAGGTGTAGTCCAGCGGAACGCATATGTGGTGCACCCTTATGCCGAATGACATACTCGATCCAGTAGACGGCGTTCTTTCGTGGTTCCATTGGACGATCGCGGAAGATGCGTGAGACTCGCTGTATGTTCTCCTTGTAGGTGTCATTGTAAATTAGTTGCTGAAGTGAATGCCTTAGTAACTGCTCAGTAATGGATTGGAAGTGGAGGCTAATCGCATAGTTACCCAACACAGCTTTGTTCATATTCAGATGCTGCGGATAAGCAGATATATTGCAAAGCCTTTTCATTTGATCTAAAAGGATATTCAAACCTGGTCACAGTAGAATGGTATGCCCAACATAGGCACGGCATTGTATACACCTTCCTGGGTACCAAACAACCCGCCATGTGTTATGAAAACTTTAGTGTTGGGATGCGCTAATATATCCGCCTGCGGTAGCCACTTTCGGATGAGCACATTGGCAGGTAAGTGAGGTATTGATTCGTTTTCAAATTTCCAGACAATTCGCTGTTTTATCGAACCGAAGACCTTTAGGAATATATGCAACATATCCTCAGGCATTTCCTGACTCTGGACGTTGCTACCTTGAATGATATTTGAGAATGGAAGCAATTCGTTTAAATGAAAAATGATTCTTACCTAAGCTAAAGTAGATGGCACCATCTGTAGCCCCGTTCAGAAAGCTTTGTATGTCATTGGGCAATGGTTTCGGCGGATAGATGTGCATGCCACCCACAGGTACCATTGCGTCGACTGTTGGACGTGACGTTGTCAGCGGTGCGTGACTGTTCAGCAACATAACCGAAATTTGTTTCTCCATTAGCCTGACCTTTGGTACCTCAGCTATAAGTTTAAATAAACCAAAAGTAATAATAACATTCAATTACGCGCGACACAACATAGACTCACCCAGAACATTGCCAAAGTACTTCTGTGTTATGGCATCCATTTCGGGAAAGTAAACAAGTAAACGGTCAAAATCTTCGTACAGTGAAGCATACGTATTTCGCACACGCTCCATAAAAGTCATACGATCAGTGAAAGGCATAAATCCATGTGGCACAAAGGACCAAGGTGTTATGAGGCCCATCATTTGACTCATGTGATTTTCATAGCCTAACGTACTAGTGGTCACTATGGGTATATTATACTTATACGCCAAAGCGAGGAAAGCTTCCTGGTAGAATTGCTCGGCAAGCAACAAATCAAAGACCCCTTCCGTCTGCGTAGCATGGATCAGAGCTTGAACATGGTGCTGTTTGAGCGCATGCTCCGTCGTTTTCAAACCAATTATTTCCAACATTTTCAGGAAATCATAGTTCTTCATACGCGTTAGATCGAACAAATGCTGTGCGCCAAAGTTAAGCTTCACTGTGGTAAAATAAACAAACATTCAGACGTTTTTTATGACGTAATATACAGTCCCCTATCAAATCTTACCATCGTGCCAGAAATCATACACAGGTTCTATCAGCAACTCAGTGTAGTTGCTGCCAAGATTATGACTGGCCAGGGAAAAGGCTGCTACCATTGTGACCTGATGACCACTTTCGACTAGTTCCCTTATCAATGCAGTATGCATCATATAATGACTTTTCCCTATATTTAAGTAAAGATTAATTACTTTTTACTTAGGTAAACTGAGGAGTATTTACCAGGGAATGCATAGATAGCCAATATTTTGGCACCATCTACAGGCTTGGGCTTCGGCAGAGCTACCCACAACACAAGGCAGATCACAATGAACTTGTATTGTCCCAGTCTCATGGCGGAAATATATTCAGGTAACTATTTGAATTAGTTTACAATTTATTTCATGGCGGTTTCCCACTGTCACAATGAATCAGGTAAACATTCAATTAAAGTTAAATATAACCGCAAAAAATAATATTTGCGTATTTTTTACATCTGAGTTGAGCTTCATTAAAAAAATATGTATATATATATATATATAAATATAAACAAGTTCGTTGACAAATTGGATGTGCCTCTTTGTATGTTATTATATGAAATATAATAAGAAGTTTCAACTAATTCATAAGATGAATTTGTTTTTAATGATTATGCCAACACGCAAATATTATTTTTTGTACACTTAGGAACGAATCTCACGAAGTACAACAAAGCGTCTGATTCCCTCTAATGAAAGACACAAACTAAACAAGACTTTGGTCTCGTGAGAAATATATAATAAAAATTTTACTGTATTCCTTTTATTTTGTTTACGCATTCAAATCATAAATTCTCTGTGCATAGAGAGGGAAAGAGTGTAAAGAAGCAAGCAACAAGATGGAATTGATAATTAATTAATATACATGTTGGTACTTTCATACAAAGAGAAAAACAAACAAACAATAACAAGAGGTTATGACGTATATTATATATTAATATTTAAATATTCTAAGTCAAAACCGAAATTTATTAAAAATGAGTAAAAACTTGAATTTAAAGTTCTTTACATTAGGTAAACAGAAACAGTAGGTGAAGCAACATACAAAACTTCACATTTTGCATACTTTTAGTTTCACAATTCGCTAATTTAGAATATCAAAGAAATAAAACATACTTTTAGTATGTGAAATTTACACTACACTACAAATAATTGGATTCGTACAGAATAATGTAATTGCTTTAATTATAAATAACAAGAAAAATATTCAAAACCTAATGCTTTTTCTTTTTTACAGATATATTCCAAGCAGAATATTGTTTATTGGTTGAACGGCTGGGAGGGGAGTTCAAAGAGTTCTGAACGCTGACCTGACTACATTGGTAGACAGGATAATAACTGCACTGCTTCAGAAACGCTTTTTCAATCTGGAATTCCGTCAAGAAACTGTCTACAACATATAACTTAAATTAAATTAATATTATAATATTAAGATTTTATTAAAATGTCAATATTATTATAATAATATAAATAAGCACTATTAATAATTTATTCAAGAAATTATATAAAATTATAAATATAAAAATATATTGCAAGTATTGCAAAATAAAATTTAATTAAACAAAATTATTACTGTGTTTTTATTTATTTTATCATAACATTTTTAGAACTTTTCGTTCTACCCTCGCTAGGTTAAAAAGTCCAAAATATCCTATGATCCCTTAAAAATAAAAAAATTCAGAACTTTTCAAACTTCCCTCGTTTTCTAAAAATTTCCAGAACTTTTCATACTCCCCTCGCTAAAAGGAAAAAAATTCAAAACTTTTCATACTCCCCTCGGTATATTAATTTAAAAAACAAACAAACTTTTCAAGCTCCCCCGTCAATTTTCATTATAATTTCGAGAAGTTTTCATACTAAATTTAAACTTTTTATACACCCCTCGGTAAATAAAAAAAAAGTTACAACCATTCAAACCTCCCTCGCTAAGAATTAATCAGTCAGAAAATTCAAGCTTTACTGACTACCATTCACCAGGCAAACAGAAATGAGCAGAAGGTAGCTGCACTTAATGTTTCACTCAATTCAAATTCGTTTGAGCGAAACTAAATTAAAGCTGAGTGAATATTGAGTGGAACTTGAGCGTAACTTGGACTTAGAAAATTTTTAGTACTTTACGCATCTTTTGAAATGCCATAACTTTTTTAATCCTGCAAGGATTTCAAAAGGATATACTTTTTTGAGCTCGCAGTGAAGATATCTATCGATTGGCATTCAAGGATTTTAAGGATCTGACGAAAAATTTGTCTGAAAATTTTTATAAGGGTGGGTATGCAAAAATTGATAAAAAATCAGAAAATCGTCCATAACTCGGCCATTTCAAGGACGAATCGAATTTCCTTTGGCACACTGGTAGCTCTCTTCGTCCTGGTTTGTAAAATACTTTTAAAAGGACGAAAATCCTTAAAATGGCTGAGTTATAAGGACTATTTCGTATAGGGAAAAATCGCTATATCTCCGCCGTATCCTGGCGTATCCTGACGAGTCCTACGCCAAACGAAGCGGAATCAAAAGGACTATCGACTGGCCAAATGATATCAAAATCGTCCTGGTATTTTCTGAGAAATCAAGGATTTAGAGTTTTTATATGTTTTCAGTGGCTGCCTAATTTGACCCTGAAAGTATGCAATAAATTTTTTCATTGCACATTGAATCTTCAAAAATTTCGTTAAGTTTTTGAATAAAACGACAATCATTTTGTTTTTGTTGTAGTTTATTGATGGTTTTTAATATTTAATTCTTGTTTTTTGTTAAGGCTAGGATTAGGTGGTAGGCAATTAATAATTGTATACATACATAAGTATTTTATATATATAGTATATATATATATATAGATATGATCTAAATATTATTGTATTAATTATTAATTAAGAATTTATAAAGTAAATAAAGAATCAGCATTTTAAGTACTGTACATCATGTAATTTTAAGATATATATATATCTTTTTATACATAACATATATAAAAATCACATTCGATTTGTTAAGTTTTATAAATTTGATTTTTAACTTGTAGCTGGCAATTAACAAGCTCGTTTGCCACTTAGATATTAAAATTTAATTATTATTAGTTTTATGCACGAAATTGCAACAATTTGTGGCGAGCTGTTAGGAGGGCGATTGTAATTGTTAAGGGAAGACAAATAGAAAGAGAGAGAGAGACTGAAGAAGGTTGAAATATTAGGTTGGGTCATTGCTTAAGTTATTAGTAATAGGTCTTAATCTAAGGAGCTTAACGTGAATCCAATTTATTGTACGTGTGTGCAGGACAGCTCCATGGTGCGGCAGGGCGCTAATTGTCAGTCCTTTTGGCTGCTCTGCGCCGTGATAAATAGCTATGGACAAGGCAGGAACTGAAGCTTTAGCTGTAACAGGATCTGCTGTAGCAAGTGTTGCACATTTGATGGCCACACATTTGCAGGCACAGGCACACACGACTCACCATATAGAGTTGTTTACTATATGGTATCGTATGTGTATGTATGTAGGAGTGTGTTTAATGATATGTGCTTGTGTGTGGGTGGGTGTGTATGTGTTGAAGAATGCGCCTGGTTTCCTTCATGTGGCTTTTTCAAACAAAAAAAGTAAACAGGAAAGAAAAATATGGGCCTGATGATAAATAATGCCACAGCTCATAGCTAATACGCTCCGTTGGCTCTGGGACGTGCCTGGAATCCAATGATGACTCAGATGTACTTGGATATATAGCGCTTTTGGATAAGTCGCCCAGCCTTTCGTTTCAATATGGTAAAGCGTATTAACTGCTAATCGCTGAAATGCGGCGACTGCGGCGGAACTCGTGGGTAGAGCTAAAGGATTGTATAAGGACAAGAACTGAATTTTAGTTATGCTCCTGCCAACTGTTCAATTGAATAACTTACTCCAAGTAAATTACGTGGCACGTAACCCTCATCGCCGCTGGCATTCCGTGCCCACCACCATTCGTTCTCAGAATCATCACCTTTACGCAGCACAATCAATGGCTCATTGACATGGAAGCTCAACTCATCGCCGTTCTGCGCCTCGTAGGAGAACACAGCATAGACATCACCATTGTGCAGGATGCCTAGTTTCTCTTGAATGCCTGCAATTAAGGGAGTTGAATATTAATGATAGCTTTTACACTCATAATTTTATCTATTGACTTACTGTACAGATACTCGGAGCAGCCATCAAAGCCCTCCTCGTCCTCCTCACATTTCTCCGCGGGTGTTTCGTGATCGGATAGTGTTGAGGCAAACAGACAAGCGCCGCTCTCCACCAGAAACTTTACCATCGAGAGATTATTGCAACTGGCTGCACAGTGCAGCGGTGTCCAGCCATCTGAATCCTGTGCATTTACATCGCAACCAAACTGTACAAGGAATCTGCAAGGATTTGGTCATAAGCTTAGACTAGGAAATTAATTGATAAGCTACTTTATGTACTCACTTGACTATGTCAAAGTGTCCTGCGCAGATGGCGTTGTGGAGTGCAGTGATACCCTCATCATTAGCCGCACTAGGATTGGCCACTTGCATGGCTGTCTTCTTCACCAGCTCCAGCTCACCCTCCAGACTGGCGTCCAGCAGCAATGCTAGCGGATCAAAGCTAACTCGACGTGCCAGCTTGGGTTTACCGGCCGTTCGCTCCTTGATGCCAACACCATTGTTGCTGCCATTGCTGTTGTTGGTTGCATCCGACTGGTTGGGCACACGATCTGGTTCATCTACGCTGGAGCTGCTCTGGGAATTGCTATTGGGTGAATGTTGCGGTGATTCGGGCGAGTTCCGTTGTGCCTCTGGCTGCATTTGCCGCACCGGCTCTTTCAGCTGTGCTTCCGGTTTGCGTGCCAGTTGCTGTTGTCCTGGCTTGGAAACGCCTCCTGTGGGTGGTGCCTTGAGACGAGGTGGTTGCTCAAACAGCGGCTGTTTTCTTATGGTCAACGGCTTGGCCTTTATGGGTAAGTTATCATTTATGTTCAGAGACTGTAAACCAAAGCTAGCCTGTACCGGAACCTGTGCTTGCGCTTGGGATTTGCCAGCAGTTGTGGTTGAGGCGGCATTTGATGGAGGCGAAGAAAAGGCATTCGATTCGTTGGACTGTTCTGTGGGTGACATCTTGCTTGGCTTGGGCGGCAGCGCGGGACGCGGATCAGCGGGCTGTACAACATTAGGCGCCACGCGATTCACCTTGGGGCTGTAGGTGATCATTTTGGGTATGGAACTGCCGCTGCTGTTGTTGCTAACAGAAGTGGGTGCCACACTGCTGATGGGTTTACGTGGTGGCACCGCCAAGCTGGCCACCTGCACCTGCAGTGGTTTTGTGCTGGAGCTGGAACTGGATGCAGTTGCTGCAGCAGCGGCAGCAGCAGCAGCAGCAGCAGCAGTGGCAGCATTGGATACTGCCATCGCCACGGATTTACTTACCGCTCCTAAGGGCATGCTGTGAACGGTGAGCTGCTGCTGCGTATTACGTTCGGAGAGCGTTTCGCTGGTTACCGAAATCTCGTTCTTCTTGGACTGCTGCTCCATTGAATCCTTAGTTGTTGCCTGTTGATTCAGTTTATTGATGAGCGCCGATGCGGAGTTACTGCTGCTGCTGCTACTGCTGCTGCTGATAATGCTCTTGGGTATCTTGCTGGCATTGGACGATGCTGGCGATGTGCCTGTTGCTGCTGTTGTTGTTGTAGTTGTGGTGTTTGCTGCTGCTGTTTGTTCTGCTGCTTGTTGTGCTGCTGCAACAGCGGCTGCAGCTGCGGCAGCTGCTGCCTCTCTGTCCCGCTTCTTGGGTCCGACCTCAGCATAGATATGCGTGGTGCTATCCATGGCCTCTGTTTGCGCCTGTTTTCGCAGCTCTGCCTCCGACTTGGACTTGGTCAAGGGAACTGAAGCAGCAGCCGTCAGCAGCTTCTTGGCCAGTTTTGATTCATCGCTTTCACTGCTGCTGTTGCCGCCAGCCGATGTTGCTGCTGTGTTGCCGCTGTTGCTGTTGTTACTCGTTGGAAAGTAGCCGTGTCCCTGGGCTAGCTTAACGTGGCTATGGCTCAGATCCTGTATCAGTTGGTTCTGCTGATTAGTATTGGCCGTGGCTGCCGCATGCTTCAGCATGTTACCCGCACTCAGATAGCTGGCTGTGGATGTAATGGTGGATTTCTGTGGTGTATGGATGAAGGGTTCCACGGCAGCCACGTTAACACTGCCTCGGGCAATGGCACGTTCTGCGGCACGTCCAGCGGCTGCTGCAGCAGCTGCTGCTGCCAGTTGATTAACCTGCTTCTGCAGCAGTTGTTGCTTGAGGGCAGCCACACCTCCATGCTTGGAGAGATTAGAAGCAGGAGCTGATTGCTGTCGTTGTTGTTGCTGCTGCTGCTGTTGTTGCTGTTGTTGTTGTTGCTGCTGTTGGGCTGCTGCGGCATTTGCTGCCAGCAACTGTGCAGATTGTACATGCAACTGTTGTTGCTGCGTTGCTGATTGCTGCTGCTGTTGTTGTTGCTGTTGCTGCTGTTGTTGTTGTTGCTGCTGCTGCTGCTGCTGTTGTTGTTGTTGCTGCTGTTGCTGCTGCTGTTGCTGCTGCTGTTGCTGCTGCTGCTGCTGTTGGTGGTGGGTGTTGGCCTGCTTCTTACGTTGCAATCTCGTTTGCAACTCATAGATGCGTTGGTCCACAGAGCGCAGCTCCGCTTGCCGTTGCTGCAGTGCTTCGCGTTGCATGTGAAGACGAGCATCCTGTTGCAAGGACAACTGATTGCGATACTGCAAAGTAGAAACAAGAGTAGCAGAGAGAATATAGAGCCGGAAATGGTATAAGCGTAGAACAGAACAAAGACGAAAGGCCAACGGAAGCGGATATGCTTAATTAGCATTTAGCTTTCGTGCTCTTTGTGCAACTGGCAACTTGCAACAGGCAACTAGCGACTGGCAACTAGCGACTGGCAACTAAAAGACTTACCATCAATTCACGTCGCAGCTTCTCCAGTTCCCGTGAGGCCTGTGGTGGCAATGCCTGTGCAGCTCCAGTGCCCGTTGTGGCCAGCAAATTGACCGGACAACGTCGGTCACGTCGCAGCTCCTCCAGTTGACGCGTTAAGGCCTCCACCTTGGCCACAGCGAGGCTAAGCTCCTTCTCCTTTTCGCTGAATAGCGCACGAATCGAGTCCAAGTCATTGCCTAAGCACAAAGGTTAAACGAATTAGTTTGGTCATAAGTCAAAAGCGTGCAATATTCTCTTCCCTTTCTCTCTCTCTCTCTATCTCTCTATTTTATTCTCTCTTAAACCCCAACTACTGCTTACCACTTAAAAGGATTAGTTCAATTTGCAGTTAATTGAAATTGGGGTAGAGATTTTATTAAAGTGGCTCAGCTTAAGGCAAATTTTAGGCAAGAAGGGAAGGGAACGAGTTCAATATTCCCTTTTCTATGAATTGCAAGTTAAAGGATAACGACGATTGACACATCCTTTAAAGATAATAATTTTAAATCACAGCAACTCTTGGTATCTACAGCAACAATAATAACAGCAACAACAATAAGAAGACGGAGAAATTTTCATGCTTTAAGTATCCTTGAATCATTCATCCAATCTGCATGCTGCCAGACGGGCTTAACATTTTCGAATAACCTAACGAAACCCTTCTTAATGTCGAAGGACACACACTGAACAGATCCCTAATCAAAATGTTATGTCAGGAGTTCTGCTCCCAAATCCTTTTACACACATTCATACATTAATCGCTGGCATATTTCTTGCATTCCCTCTCTCTCTTCCTCTCTCTCTCTCTCTATGCATGTATGTGAGTGTTATGTGTGCGTGTGTGCGTGTGTGTGTGTGTGTGTGTGTGAATTTGGTCATCAACGCCAATGAGCATACCAAACGTATGGTCACACATGTCAGGAATCCCCTGAACGGATATCCTAAGCATCCTGCGGCCGCTGTCTGAACTAATTATTGTAGACAAGGCGCTACTGAAACCTCATTAACATAACGCCCCTTAAAGGTATGACTATTGTGGCTCTAAAGGAATGTGTGTGTGCGTTGGTGGCATAAATCGCCAATGCGACTATAGTTACAACTACAACAACAACAAGAACTACAACAATAATAATAACAACGATAGCATCTTTAGCTGGCAACTCAAGAGCCACCCAGAGGCAATCATAAAGGACAACAAAGTGCCACACATATATAAATTAAATGAATACACATACGCACACACACATACATACGAATAGACACACGCATACATGCCATACATTCACACATATAGACAACATGAGGTAGCGCCACTCAACACGATTTTAACACATGTTAATCCCTGTCCCTGCTTGGGAAACCACCTGTCTGTCTCTCTCTCTCTCTCTCCTCGCTCTATGCTTGGGCGTCAGCTTCTTACCTAACCCACTTGGTGGTGTGGGCTTTTGGTCTGTGTCCACGCCTACTAAACGCGTGTGCATGCGGTGCTTAACTCAATTGGACTCGCCTTCACTTTGTAGTTTAGAACGACACACACTCACACATTGAGATAGAGATAGACAGAGAGAGAGAGAGAGAGAAGGAGAAACACGCTGCACTTGTTCCCATGTTTCAATCCACTTCTCCTTCCTTCCTTCCTTCCTACAAGCGAGCAATCCCCCTGCTCACTCTTGGTATACTCACTCAATGTTACATTGTAGGTCTTCTGTAGGTCCACTTGACCCCGCAGTGCGCGTAACCGTCGCAGTTTTGACTCTTGCGCCTCCACCCGTTCCCTCAGTCGTCGCAAGCGTTCACCCTCAGCACTGGCCACCGCACTGCGTACCTCCTGCGATTTGAGGAAACGCAACCGTTGCTCCTTTGTGGCCAGCAGTTGGTGCTGGCTGTCGATTTGCTGCTGCTGTCGCAATGCCATCGCCCTCAGTTCGGCTGACGTCAGCCTGCTGGGCACCTGCATAAAGGATATACATATAAGTACGTAAGTGGGTGGGATTATAGGATTATACAAGTAGTTTTACTGTGTGTGTGGCCACACACTTGGTTATGTATGTGTGTGCGTTTTTTCAATGTGTTTAAGTGTCTGTTGTATGCTTGTCCGTGTGTGTACAGATCGTTAGTGAGATTCAGCTGAGGATAAGCTGCTCTAAGGTGTCATTGGCATTGTCAGTTGCCCTTGTCCTCTACATGTCTCTCCTCTACTCTTCCTGTTTTCCGTTCAATTTCCACCTGCCCCGCCTATCGTCTATCCCCGTATCACGGTCGTCAATGGCGTCAAAGTGAAAATGAAATTTCCACAATTTATAAACGTTATCTACAATCGTTACTTTCCAGCCAAGAGACCAGTCGAGTCGACTCGAGTCGAGTCAAGTTGTCAACATCTACTCCTGCCTGGTGTGGTCATGGTCACGGCCCGTTGGCCTCCGACTAACTGCCCTCTTGCCTCTTCCCTCTACTTCCACTGCTTCCATTTTCATCGTAGATTCACCATAAATCAAGTTATGTTTATGTGTGTGAAAAATGAAAGCTAATTTGCTACCTTTTTATTTTGGGTCTAGTAGAAAGAAAACTTGGAAAAATAATAACAAAAGAGACGTTCGCATAAATAGATTAAACTTGTCCCGTCCCGCTGCCCTGCCCCTGTCGTCACAGCTTTCCGTTTATCCTAACTGTCCCTCTCCCTCTCTCCTTAACTGTGTATATTGCTGAGGTGTTGCTAATCGTACACTGAGCACAAAATATAAGTAAATTACGACTCGGAAATTATAAGTAAAAAGCAAAAAGAAAAAATTAAATTGTTGTGAGGAAATATGAGGAATATGTTTAACGCAATGATATCCTTGACAGTCCTTGTTACCCCTCAAAATTTATACAATTGTTGCAGCAACTGTTGCTGTTGTATTCATTGTATAAACTTCCCACAACTTATAAGAATACTTAAGGATAAATCAAAAAGTAACTTTATGATCTATGGATTTAATCAGGATGCAACTTATTTATATGATAAATGACTTTTCTTTCAGTGTATTTGTTTTTTGGCTGTGCCTTGTACGAAAAGTTTACTTACATTAAGCTTTGGTTCGGATGTCACCACTCGATTGGGACTGGAACTGGTAATACTGCCTATGCCACCACCTCCACCTGCTCCTCCTCCAGCTACAGCAGCACTTCCGTTACTGCTGAGCGATGTCCTCGAGGCAGGCATCATGGAGGCGTGCGGTATTTTAGGCAGATTGCCGGAGACGGGCCGACAGACACAGGTAAGCATGGTCGATATGTATATATATATACAATATATGTATTGTACGTATATATAGTTTGATATTTTATCAGTCAGTTGATATTGACTGTGATTCCGTTAACGGTACGTTTGAACGGATTTGAGCCTTGGTAAAACTAAAGTTTCATCAATATTTGTTCTATTTTTGTAGCACAGTTTTATTTTTTATATCATTTGCTTATGCTTCCTCTTCTTCGCGTTGCTTTTTATACGTTTCTTGTTATTGTTTTTTTGCAACTTAAAAATGCACTTGTAATATTTACGTGCTGCGAACGTGTGTGGCATGTGCTGTGCACATGTCCTTGTTGTCCTGTGACTTTTCGATATTGCAACTATTTTTGCATGCGACTTGCGTATTGCTGTTGTTGCAGCTGTTGTTGTTGCTGGTGTTGCAGCTGCTGCAACAGCAAATTTGTTTTTATTATTGAAGAAGCATATAACGAAACGTAGCCATGACTTTAATACAGATAACCTCTACACTCCCCCCTCTCTACCATTACTTGCTTGCCCCATTCAACTACCCCAAATCCATTCTATCTACCACATTTCTTCTGCTTGTGCTGCTGCTGTTGCTGTTGCTGCTATTGCTATTGCTGCTGCTGCTGGTGATGCCTCAACAACTGCTTGCCACAGATGCCTGTGCACCCACAGTCTGTGACCAGCTGCATTCGCTGTGTACTCGTTAATGGATTTTCAATTCAGTGCCTGATTGAAAGCATACTTTCTACACAGTAACTGTATGTGTGGGTGTATGTGTGTGTGTATGTGTGTGTGTGTGTGTGTTAGTAGGTGGGTGTTTGACTATGTAGAGTAGTGTTTGTCATGCGAGTGTTGGTTGTCATTGGCAACGGGCAGCGTCAACAGCCGTGACAACACCAACTGCTCCACAGGCGGCAGTCAGCAACACTCAGCAATACCAGCAACAACAACAGCAACAACAACAGCAACAACAACAATAGCAACAATTACAACAATTAAAGTTCAACCTGCAATAGCAAACACGACTAACAGTTACCCAGTAAATGGTAAAAGTAATAGACAAAGCCAAAGGACAAAGCCTCAAAATCTGTTGTAAACGTTTTGTACTTTTACCCTCTAAAGTTACTCCATAGATCCTGATAAAGGACATGGCGTGTACATAATCATTTGCACAATTGCAGTCTCTTAAATGAGTGGAAGAGTGGAGGGGTGGAGTATGTAGTATGGAGCACTTTAGTGGTTAATGTTTGTTAAATAGGAAACCAGCCAGCAAATGGCTGTATATAAAACTAAAATAAAACTTGGCCCAAAAACCAAAAAAAGGAACTCGGCTAAATACATGGCTAACCAACAGAATGTGTCGTCATGTTGTCCAAATGGAAAATAACTGCGCAAATGGTAAATAGCAGTAGATGAGATAGGTGGTAGGGGCTAGGGAGTAAGGGGGAGTGGTTGGGTGTTGCCTACAATCAAGTTGAACCGTTGAACTGTCTGCGATATGTCAACAGCTGGCAACAGAGTTAGAAGCAGAATTGGCTTTGGTCACACCATGAAACTTCCACACAAAAGGAGGAGGAGTATGAGGGAAAAACAAGAGTATGAGCTGATCAATGGTTAGTCAGCAGCAGCAACAGCAGCAGTGGCAGCAGAAACAGTAGCAATTGCATTTAGCAAAGGACAAAAAAAGGAAAGGAAACGAAACTCAGTAAAAACGCAATTTATGTCACTTTTATGGCTAATATAAAGCTTCTTCTATATACATATATAAATCGTAAACTGAATCAGCAGAAGCTGTGTCGAAAGCAGCAGATAAAGCAGTAGATATAGATACAGTATATACATATATATATCTAGATATATATACAGTTATATACACTATGTGACAGTCAAAAAGCTTGTCTTAAATTTGATTTGTTGCCACAATTTGATTTATTGAAGACACGTTTTGTGCTGAGAGCAAATTAAAGGCAACATTTTTGTGGCTAACAAATAACAAGCCATAATCCATCAGCAACTGCAACAATCTGACTCTGACTCTGGCTCTGACTCTTACTTTGATTCCACTCCGAGCCCATTTCCAACTACAGTTGGGAGCAACCAAAATGTGTTTCGGTTTCGCATATTTTCCAATTAACAAAGTTTGTCATAATAACTCGTAACTTGCTGGCATTTCGATCATGCAACAAGCTATGTGCCACACATTCTTGCAGCCATTTATGGCCGCTGACAAGGATACTAACTGGGTCTATAGCGAGGTGGAGTGTGGTGAGGGGTGAAGTGGAGAGCTGTACTGTTGAATGCTGAAAGGATAAAGAATGAAGAGTGCAGGAAAGGGAGGAGGAGGAGGAGCAAGAGTAGGAAGAGTAGTTAAGAAAACTTTAGCCAAAGAATTTCAAACATTTTCACTGGCAGCCGCTTCTCATACAAAAAATGAATAAAAACCCAAAGCAAGGCAGTGAATGAGAGAGAGAGAGAGAGAGAAAGGGAGAGTGAGAGAGAGGGTAAGTATCGTATGGGGAAAGGGAAAGAAAAATAAGCGCAACTATTTATGTTGCACAGTGTGGTAAGTAGATGTAGCATAGTGTGGAGGGCTTTTCAACGCCAAATTCTGCTCTATGAGTGGCTCTTAGGGGCGTGGCAATGCTATACACATACTATATATATAATATATATATATAATTGTACATTGCTTAGCCTCAACATTCGCGTTGCTGTCGTCATTGCTATTGTGTTGCTGTTGTTGCTGCTGTTTGGCGTTGGTGTTGCTGTTGCCCCAAGTGTTGTTGTTGTTATTGTTGTTGCTGAGCAACAAGCATTTTATTGATTTTAGCCCTTTTAGCAATAGCCTCGAGCTCTTAAGAGCTAACAAGAGCTCGAGGCAACCAGGGGGGTGGACGGGGAGAGGTCGCTCTGCAGCAGAAGGTCCTGGCATTGCCGCCAGGCAAGGATCGCGTGCGCGCACGTTTATTGCTAATTTTTTGTACTTTTCGTGTGCGTTTTACTTTTTTTCGCTTATTTTTTTATACATTGCTTTGCTCTATTCCCATTGCATACACTAGCTATAGGGTATATCAGTTATGTAATGCTGCATATACCCTAAAAAGGTAGTAAAAGTTGCAGCTAATTGATGGCATGCCACTGTCAATCGATGATTCCTTCAGCTAAAGCTAACTAACAACTACACTTGCAGTAAGTACAGTGTTAACCCGCATAACAGACAATACTAGTATCAGTTATAGTGAACTTTCACTGTAGTATCCTCAACCAGTTTCATGTGTAACTTCATTTTGTTACATGTCTTCAGCTTGCATAAGGCAAGAATGACCCACTTGTAGTCGCATTGCAACCACTGTGCACCACCTGTTACCACACGGGCAACCACATAGAAACTACTCCTAAACCAAGTTGAAACTTTAAGCGTATCCCTTTTATCAATTGCTCCTAGATATAACATATCCTTAGCATGGCACAAAATCTTATAAATTGTTATATATATGTATATATTTCAAGCTTTTGCAAGTTTTATCAAAGTTTCATGCAAGTTGCATGTAGAATTAATTTATGTAGAAAGGATATAAAATTGTCGTTGTGCTGTTGTTTAACATAAAATTCCTGTTGAAATGTCGCTACTGAAATTTGCTGCAAAAGTTGCTGATGCCACGTCGTCCTTTCGCTAGTGTTGGCGTTCCTTTTTTTTATACTCTGTCTCTCTCTCTCTCTTTCTTTTTTTCTCGTCGAGCTGTCACGTCCTTGCTGCACATTTTGAAATCGATTACAAACAGGATATGCACTGCGGAAGTGTGTTTTATGGGCAGCAGCAGACAGTACACTACACACACACACACACACACATGTATAAAGTAGGGAGCACAGACACACACGTACAGAGAGTGTACACAAAGCAGAAGGCAGACATCAACTTGGGCGATTAGCAAACTGCAGCTGAGCAATTGAGTTGAGGTGAGGGGAGCGGAACTAAAGGTAAAAAAGAATGATTATAGGAAAGTAGGGATGTAGACACAACTTGGGTTAGGGTTGCAGTAGCATCCTTGAAGCACCCCTAGTTGCAGTTCTTAGAAGTCTAATGAATTTGCATGCCATCAAAGATCTGACATCGAGAATAGCCGCAACTTTCGACTAAATGTCATTGGCGGTTGCCTTCTGGCTACCTGCAGCTGGTGGTTAAGCAAGTGGCGTGTGTGTGTGGTGTATGGTGTAAGGTGTATGGTGTATGGTGGCACAGCAATGCGACACCGTGTGTACAGTTCAGTGAGTTTGTGGGTCGTACACATAAGACGAACTTTCGATGCGTTTCGTCTGCTGAATGTATGAGTGTGTGTGTGTGTGTGTGTTTGTGTGTGTGGTACACGTGCTACTCCTGGGCGAAAACGGCTTGTTCCAAGTGGTTTCAGTTCTGAGTGGCTTTTGCTGTGCACAACTTTTATACACTTACACTTACACACACACACACACACACATATACCAATACATATGTTTGTTGTGTGCTTCACCTAGGCAGAGGCTTAAGTCGTCGCTCACGCGATGTTTCCCTCACTTAGCTCGACATTTTGTGAATGTCCAGGACCCAAACATATATATACATATTTATATATATATATATGTATATATGTATGAAAGGGAAAATTGTGGTTGCGGTTCTGAATGTGGTTGTGGCTTTTGCCTGTGGGTTTTTGTTCAGTTGCGTTCAAATTTTGTATTTGTATTTGGGTAACAGCCTTGTGTCGGCATTTTTCACTGACGTTTTCTTCTCTTTCTGTTTTTTACCATTTCCTTCTTTTTTTTTTTTTGGTTTTTTTTTCTTTGGGTCAGCCGCTACCTAGCGATTCCGTGCCAAACGCTTAACACTCCACAAAGTTGCGAGTTGAACCAATTTTACGCAAGAGTAATTAAAGCGCCAACATTGCAGGGGTAGAAACATTCAATGGTTCAGTGGAAGTCGTCGACTACAGGGGATGAGGAACAGATGGAGCCAAGAGGGATGGGATGAAGTTGAAGAGCAGGTGAAAGTGGTAGGGCTTTAGAAGTTTCAGTAACACGTGAGCAGCGGCGATGGCAGCAGCAGGTCAACGTTTGTTTATTTATTGGCAAAAAAAGTAAAGAAAATAACAGAAAAATCGCAAAAGAAAGAGAGAGAGAGAGAATGAGAAAGAGACAGCAGAAAAAGTGTGTAAAAAAGTGCGTTGGCCTCAAGGTCGAGCAGCAATTGAATAAGAGATCCGCTTACAGTTGTCCATTACCAACAAATGGATATAATTACAGTTCAAATGAGTTACTGTTCTACACAAACACACACACACACACATACACCCAAACACAGTCACACGTACAAACACATATAAATGACGTTAATGAGCTGCGTTTCAATTGACTTATTGATGACTGCAGAGATCCAGCAGAGATAATATTGATGTAATGCGTGCAATAAACAGCGAAAAATTGTGAGAAAAAAGCAATTGCCATAAATAAGGATTTCGCGTGTTTTTTTTTAATAAATAAAAAGCACTTCAATAAAACAGTTAAAGCACAACAAACGCTGGAAGCTTTTGATGAAGATAACTACTATAACTTATAGGGATAAAAGAGAAAGTATAATTTTAAATCTGTAAATGAAGCAGCAGCAATTGAAGCTGTTGCAAGGATCATAGGAGAGTTGCAAGTTTAGACAAAAGCTACTTAAAACTGAAGCTTTAAATTGCCTAAAGTTTTTGTTTAGAGATTTTTTGTTATCTGTTTCGCATCTGTCATTAGTCTAATATACCCCAAAATTAGTGCCGAGCTTTTGCTTATTAAAAACAGCCCACAGAAAAAAAAAGTAATTTATGCAAACGATTTGCGTTAATTAAGTGCCCCCAAAATGACGCATATACACGCACACTCACACGCATATAAACACACATACAAACACACATACAAACACACCCCTCACATACACACACACGCACACAGAGAGACACCCGCACGTGTGCGTATGAATTTTGTTATTGTTTTGCATACAGTTTTGTTTATTTTTTACATTTTTTTTTTGTCGCTTTTTAAATTATATTTGCGCCTTTTGTTTGACAATTTAATTGTTCAGATATTTTCAATTATATATCTGAAAAATTTAATTTAATGCTTTATTGAACAGCGAATCGCTGCGTTATTTGCGAGTTGTTGTGAAATAATTGACGCAAAAATAATAAACAAAATTGAAACATCAAATTTACACGGCAACAGCAGCAACTGCTGCTGCCCATTCGATGCGCTGCCTACACAAAAAAAAAGTAAATAAATAAGTAAATCAGTGAACAGACAGGACTTTGAGATATCCTGGCTGACAGTCAGATATACAATACTGATTGTGGAGTATCCAGAAGGATTGTACTGTATTCAACTTGATTGTAGATAAAGCTGGCAGAGTTTACTATATCCTTATGAGATTTCCCAACAGAAACTGAGCAGCCCAAACCAAAGTGTTACTTATTCCATAGTTCTATGGAATATCCTAGTAGATCTTTTCCTAGAAATGTTTCTGCTGACAGTACTATTTATTCCATGTATATAGACTGAAGTATATGCTAGTTGGTTTTGAGGTAATCAACTGCATTTTGACTTCTTCAACTGCTACTAATTAGTGCTATCATTTCTGATTCCCAGATATTCGAGTGACATAACAAACCAAGGATATATTTGCACTACATATTTATTAGGCTCTTCACTGGCTATATAAAATATCCTAACAAGCAATTAACTACACTGGAAACAGATTAAATTAGGTTATAATCCAGCAGCACTTGATACAAGTCGCTATAAATCACAGCCTACAATCCGAATCTGTCGACTTTACACCCAACAATCGCATCTGAAATTGAATCGATTATATATATATATGTGAACTATATATATATATATCTACATATCATATAGTACGTACTATATAAATGTCTGTCATTCTCACAAGGTAAAGCTACCCTTCAGGTGCATTATTAATGCGTATTATGAAGGCAGAAAAAGAGAGAGAAAAAAGTTGCTGCAGCTGCCATGTTGTTATACGTTGCGTATACGCATTAAATATTAATGCAACTGGTTTATTATTTTGTCTTACGACTATAGACACATTTATTTACTGTTACTTTGTTTGCATTCTTTTTTAGTTTGTTTCTTTTTTTTTTTTTTGTTATATCAAGGCAATATGCAATGTGCCACACGGCCGGAATTCAGTTCACAAATTGCTGTCAATTATTCAAAGTTTTGCTAAGGCTGGAGAAAAATAATTCAAACCAGACGAGTTGAGGTAGGCAGGAAGAAGGCAGCAATAACAGAGAAGGAGAGCGAAAGAGGGAGGTAGAGAACGAGATGATAGGTTGGGCTTTTCTTTGCCTGTAATTTGCTTTGTGGGGGTGTAAGCGGAAGGGAAAGGGGCACAAAAAATAAGAAAGAAAATATTAGTTTCAATTTCTTTGTATACTGCGCGCTATTAGCCCGCATATTTAAGTTGTTAACTTTATTTTGTGTTTTCTGATTGCCACGCCCCTGTGTGCCGCACCCCTCCTCCCCACACACAAACAGTAAGCAGTTGAATAACCTTGAAATAGGTAGGTCCGTCAGCTGTGCTGTTTTACAGTCAAATGACTATTGAAAAACTTTGTTACAACTGTAATTATTATAAATAAATGAAGCGCAGTTCTCTCTGTGTATGTGTGTGAGTGTGTGAGTGTGCTTAGTATGCCTTTGGGGTAGACAGACATTACAGTATATAAGTTCTGGCATGTCCTTGAAGAAATTCCATAGCATATTGTACATTGTACATTGTACACTGTCTACATGACTGTCAGATTGTCTGTCTTTCTAACTGTCTCTTTTGCTGTCTCTCTCTCTCTCTGTGTGTATGTGTAGGTGTGTGTGTGTTTCTTTGTGTGTAATATCAAATTGAATGACCGCCTACACATTCTGTTCAGTTTCCGCCTTTGAATCAGCGTGACATCAACTCAAATTAGAAAACATAAAATCAACCACAAATATATATGCATAAATATACATACATACACATACACACACCTACATACATATATATGTATATTTATATATGTATTGTTTTATCTATGTAGCACAATTATTCAAAATGTCCTTTTGAATATGATATACGAGTTGTTTTAATGTGTTCCATTAAAAGAAAACAATTTTAAATAATTGAAAAATGTATGAGAAAAGCTTTTAAAGTAAAATAAAATTTTCTATTTTTATTATTTATTTTTTCTTAATGCATTTGCATTGCATTTGCCGCAAAATTTTTGGAATTTTTTATTTGCACACAAAAGAAAATTGTGAAGAAAATTTCAGTTAGCTGAGTTCTGCATTGAATTAGCCAATTTTGAATAGATCTTTTGACTAAAAACAAAATATTTTCGCAATGCAGACAGATAACCGAAAGCAAATGGAAAACAATAAGGAAAAACTTGACCAGATATGAAAAATTTTTCCCATTTTTTTATAGCAATTTTCTTTTTGATTGTTGTTGCTGCACAACAACAACAACAACAACAACAACAACAACAACACTTGGCCATTTGTCGTGGCTAACTTGTGTTTTTGCTCAGTGAAGCATTTATGCAAAATAATAATAATAATAAAATAGAAATAATAATAATAGAGCAAGAGAAATGTCTGCCAAGTTATAATGGAGAGCAAGAAAAATACAGAGAGAGAGAGAGAGAGAGAGAGGGGGAAGAGACATCAGGAAGGGTTTATAGTACTTTCTGAAGTGTGTGCTGTCTTCTGATTTCTGTCTAATGTCGCCTACATCCTTGTCCGAATCCATTTGGATGACAAGCAACAGCAGCATTGAGCATTCATTAACTTGACCTTGGCTTTGGTTTTGGCTTTGGCAGTGGCTGTGTGGCAGTGGCACTTGACCAAAGTTCACAAGTGGTCTATACATTGTACTGGCCACAAATGTTGCACAATTTATCTTAACCCAATTTAGTAAACAGTCAAACGATAATTACTCACTTGACCATAGTCTGACCGCTGACGTACTCAATCCTTGCGTATCCTTTGAGTAAACAGTTAAGGCAACAAACGTAGATTTTAAGCTGATCAACTAGCAGTTGCTCTTTAAAAATAGCTTTAACATAGACTTAACATAAGCAGAGTTAACATTTAACAGCACTGTTATAGATCAATGTAAAGTATATTGTAGTATATTTAATCTGTAACTCTTTTATGTTAATCAGATTTGAGCTATGTTAAGTGCTTTGTTTGCTTTGTAATTAGTTACATCTGTTAACATGCTTTACAGTCTGTTTAACAACAGCAGCTGTTATTGTTATGTTAATGAATGTTTTGCATAACTAACTAAGTTAATACAAGGCAATTCAAGGTAGTAGTTTGTATATGAAACACGTACAGCTAAATACATACATTAGTATGTGTTCGGAAACAAGTGCATGCACACATTGAAATATAAGGATATAAGAGTACGTTAGGATAACCACAATGAGAGCTAAAATGTTTAGCCTGACGCTTGATTAAAATAACATTTACGCAACAATCCAAAGAGCAAAGAATAGAAACAGCAGCAGCAGCAACAACAGCAACAGACACAGCAAAACAGACACAGAACAGACAATAAAACCAAAAAACCAAGCAAACAACAGCTTCAGGGCAACAATAGTCAGTGCTAGACAAAGACAGAAATAGATAGAGACAAAAAGATAGACAGAGAAACAGAGACAAAATGAATAATAGACGGAGAGAGGGCGAGCGAGCGAGTGAGAGAAGAAGTCAGAGACAAAGTTGTGGGAAGTACAAGTTTATACGAATCCGCACGGATTCATTCATTGAGCAACCCACTTGCAAACATCAATTGAACTCTTTTGTGCAGCTCGAGGCAATAACAATAACAATAACAACAGCAACAGCAACAGCAACAACAACAACAACAACAACAGCAAGAACAATAACAGCAGCAAAAACAACTTACAACAACAGCAGCAACACACAACAGTAGCGACTGGCAACGGCATTTATTGTAATTTGAAATCAATCAATATCACGCATACGCCACGTCTGCCCCCAGTATGAAATGGCAGGAACAGCCCAACTCTCACCACTCACTCCAATAAATGAACCATTGTCACGCGTGCTGGTACAAGCTTGCTTCCTCTCTACATTTTTCTGTCTCTGTCTCCCTCATCTGCTTAGTGCCTATTTAATTAAGTTAATGTAGTTAAATCTGCTTAAGCAAATATTTCCATCTGCTCTGCTCTGCGGCCATTCAACACAATGCAAAGAGATAAAACGTTCGCCTGGCCACCTTCTTTGCTCCTTCTCCTACTTCTCCTAGACCTCCTATTTCATTCCACCATCTAATTGTCCCTTGTATCCACCAACTCCTTGAGGTCGCCTGGACTGTCTGTCTGTCTGTTAGCTGCTGGTGCTCCCCGAAGTAAACCAAGTCAAAAGGCGCACACAAAAGGCATTCATTACATAGACAACATTGCCAGGCGAAACTTTTTCATCGACGACGACAGATTTGCGACATGAAACTGAAACTGAACTGTGCTGAGCTGAGCTGGAATCTGCAGCGGAAAACCATTCCAAAAACTGTTCGAGTTGCTAGTTAAATCTGGAACTTAAGCAACAACTGAACGACTGAAGCAACTGAGCATCTGAGCTGAACGTAACCAAGCCCAGAGTCATTAATATTAAGTAATCGTGAAGGATGCTCTCTGGTGTATAATACTTTGGGTTGACCCCCAACCACCACCCAATCCCTCCCCAAACACCCAAACCAAATAACCAGCTAACCAGCTAACCTGTGCGATAAAAGTTCATGAACCCGGCTAACGCCCAAGCCAAGTGACCATGAGTGACCAAAAGTGCCTGTCCTCTGCTCGTAAATTCACTCAACATACACACACACACACACACATACACATAGAGAAGGATAAAAAGAAACAGTTATGAAGTGACCATTCGGCCCTCCCACACAGAATGCCTCACAATGGACAGATTAGTGAAGTGCTAAGAGTTCAAATGTGCTTAGGACCGATAATGTACAGCAGCAGCAAGCAGCAGCAACTAGCACCCAGAACCAGCAGCAACAGCAGCAGCAGCAAAAACCAAAAGCAAAACTAGAACTAGGACTATATACACAGAGATGATCCTAATGCTATGCGAGTGTCCTTCAAGGCTGAGTGTATTGTAATTGGTTCTTGACAAGTGGCAAAAGGTGCAAGTTGTGTTTACTTTGAGTGTACGAGATTAGGTGGTAATCGTGCATAAATTGAATTCAGGCGTAAATCGATAACACCCACAGATAGTGAGTTAAAGTATATCGATAAATTTTAAAGATAAATCACACAACTTAAGCTTAACTGGATATAAAATGATAATTTAACACTCGATTGCAATTGCTTCTGTAATTACTATTAGTTGCCTATCGATAACATATAGAGTTGGCACTCTCAAGTCGTTACTATAGCTTGAATTGTGTTTGCAATAAAAAAATCGATATTTTATTGCATTAACTACAAGCATTTAGCACCGAAAGCCCTAACATATCATTGTTTATCAGGCGCAGAACATCTCCAAGTGAAACCACCTGATATCCTTAACCAAAACCAAAACCAAAATCTTTTTTCATTTTGTCCATTGTTGAACACTTAATGAACTTCAAGCTTTTTCCTGGCCTCTCCACTCGTGGCCCTCTCCACTCGTCGCCCACTTAACGCCCAGCTACTTCTTAGCATTGTGAAAATTATGCAATTAACGTGCCTTAAAAACTTTTTTCATTAGCAGCAAAAAAAAGGTTTAAATTTATGAGCATAAGATACGAGTATGCAAGGACGCCATTTGCCAGGACTTGCTCCTTTGGAGCACATTACCCCTTACCCCTTACCACTGCCACATGGCATACAGAGTTGTGGACTGCCGCCTTTCGAGGCAGATTTCCGACAGCTGTTTGTGTTTTCATTCGGTTTCTGTGTCTGTGTGTAAGTTTGTGTAATTTGTGACTGAAACCTTTACACACACAAACCTATACCAATACATGGAAATTAAATGAACGTGTGTCCTTTTGGTCAGTTTGTAGCCGGTCAACGCTGAAATCCAGCTTCAATTTAAACTTCAACTCGAAAATTGCACATTAAGCTTAATTAAGAAATTCATTGGCGTGTCCAGAATGTAGATGTGTGTGTGTGTGTATATGATAGACTGCTGCTAATGGCCAACATTTAAAGCTGGCTAAAAGCAATGTTAACTGTAAAACTGTGAAAAGCACATCAAGTGTTGGATAATAAGTAACAAGCAGAGCGCAGCGGATTGAATGGAGAGGGGTGCGGAGGTAGATAGAAATTTGTTGAAATACTTTTGCCACATTTGATTGCTTGCGGTGCTGCTTCATTCACATCCTTTCAGCTTGTGTTCCCTCCATTTTTGACAGAAATGTAAATAGAATTGTGGCAGCTTAGGGGCAGCTCTATTGCTACCTGGCTGGCAATTCCTGCTCCTGCTCCAGCTACTGCTACTGCTACTGCAGCAATGTACAGCTGCTCAGTGGATGCACAGTGGCACTTCGGACATGAACGTCGCACACTTAACAAATTAAAATGCCGCAAGTTTCGCAAACGAACTGCAGACATGGCCCCATAATCTGGCCAAGAGAGTGGACACTGATGCAGTCAAGTGGGCGTGATAATGGTAGTCGCTGAATGAATAGTCAGGTGTATGTGCATTATACTGATATTTTATTGTCTACCTGCCAGTTCCACCCACTGGTATTCCCCTTCTTTTGGCTAGCATTAGGAATTATAAAACGCTGCATGTGGGCTTGGGTACAGGATCTGATTCAGGCTCTGGCTCCGGTACGGGCTCAGGCTTGCAGTAAAACAAAAAGCCACACGACAAAAACCATAATTTATGCAGGCACAGCAGGCAGCAGCTGGAACAACAGCTGGATATGCAGCTGGATATACTGCAGCATGGTAGTGGCAGCAACGGGTCAACTTATGACCTTATCCGACTGCACGCACAGCGATAAACAAAAGCAAGTTGCATAGCGTAAACTGGCAACGGTTCATAGCTGCCACGCGACCATTTGGCACTTGGATCATTGTCTGTAATGTGAGCCAAAAGTTGTGTTGTCTACATGCGGGACAACGTAGCGTATGAGCATTAAATAAGTGCTGAGTGCCGCCTGCTGCATGTTGTATGCCACACAGCGAAGTTGAATATTGCGCTCATTAAGCAAATTCAGGCCAGATGCTAAAGGGAAGCGGGTTATGATTATTTAAGGGTGATGGGTGGGTGGTGTTGGTAGATGGTGAACTGGCAGCTATTCTCTATGATTTCAATGAGAACGCGACACTTGAAAAGTCAGCAACAAATCTGCGCAAATTGCAACGCGGCAAGGTGGCACTGGGTTGAATGGGATGAGTCAATGGGTGCTGGGTGCTGGGAGGCATTAAGTTGAATGGAGACGTGTGACAATATTGATTTAAATGTCATAAACACCCAAAAGTGGCACACACACACACACACTCTTATACACTGATATGAAAAGATGTAGACCTAAGACACACACACACACACACACGGCAAGTGGCACATCCGTAAGATACTTTGAATGTTTTAGAGATACACCAAGCGGAAGCAAAGTCAAGAAAGCAAAGAAAAACAAACAGGCAATGTGCCGGCCTGTTTGTTTTTCTTGTTTTTCTTGCTTGTCACCAAGTGTGCATGTATGTGGGTGTATGTATATATATGTATATATGTGTGTGGACAACCACAGACACTAATGTGTGTAATATGCTGCACACGTAGCTAACTATTAACTAAAATGGAGCAACACACAAATGACAGCCTACATTTGGGTGCCATACGAGCACTATTAGACCTGACCTGAGACCTGAGACATAACATGCATAAATGAGATGGATCGCAGATATTAGTAAACGGCAAATGGCAAACAGCAAATAGCAAATAACAGCAACAGCCGGAAAGAGAAAAAGCCCCAAAAAAAAGCCAGAAAAAAACCAAAAAAAAAAAAGAAACACCGAAAATAGCAGCAATGAGCTGCGTTGTCATTTGTAACAGATGCGGGCTCCAACCACAATTGACTAAACACTCCCCGCTGTGGTATGGGTAGGGGCAGTGTATTAAGGAGGTGGAAGGGTGCGAGCTTGGGGGAAGTTCCTGGGGATTCAGAGTGTTTAGTTTGGTTCACTGCCTGATAATTGGCCGCCACGCACACTAAATGCAGACTATATATAAACAGATCTACACACAAATACATATTAAAATACATATACAAATATGTATATGTGTGTGTGTTGGGGATTTTTTTTTTTAAGGGTGACAGTCATTTTGTCGTTGGGGCTTCCGCCCGTTTTCAACGTTTTACCCCGTAATTGCGACCAAAGATAAGCGCTTTATTACCGACTCACTGCCTTTTATCGCATTTTAATAACTCACGAAATGCGTTCACGAAATTCAACGTTACGTTCGCTTCTTGTTATGTTACGTTACGTTACGTTATATTACGTTACGTTGCGTTAGCCTTTTACGTTCACGTTTACGTAAATTTACGCCACTTGATATAATAACATTTAACGTTCGTTTCACCTCGTTAAACGAACTGTCGTCGGCGCTAGGCAATGCACAACTGAAATTGAAACTGAAAGCGGAAAGCCAAAAAACACAACTGAATGCGACGTCGACAGCTGCTGCTGCTGCTGCTGCTGCTGCCTGCTGCTTGCTGCTGCTGCTGCTACTTCTACTTCGGCTGCTAGCCGAATGCTTTTGACGACAACAGACGAAACAATCTGATACCGAATCGCATGCCGAAGCAATGCAACCAATGTTTATAGACTCGCACACATACACCCACACACACATATACACCCACATAAATATATTTGCAGCTGATGAGTGGGTGGTAAGTTGGTTGAATGTCATTTGTTCACTTGCATTGCCAAATGCTAAAGACACGTAAAGCGTGGAAGTGCGTACGCTGACACAACGCACACTGGTCTATGCTTTATGCTATAATACAAACTGGTTCATTTAATGTTCACAAAGTTAAACTAGTTCAAAATTCATAAGCACTTCTGCCATTCAACAGGTTATAAAATGACGCAATCTTAAGTTTTAAGTAGTTTAAAAACTCTTTAACCTTTAACCTTTATAGTTTGCTGTTATTCAACTAAAAGAACTAGTTCCATTTCAAAATTCATTAGTTTAAATGTTTATGAAACTACTTTTATATTGTTTTTAAACAGACTTTTCTCATACCATTGCCCAAATCTATTCCATTTGCCATACAGAAAATCTTGTATCCAGTTCTACAATATCATTTGCCAGACTATGTTTGGGCATCCTTTTAGTACTAAGAGCAACTCATAAATCTTATCAAACAGCTTCCTCTATATATCTTCTATATATATGTACATGTATACCTAGAGACCTTAATGAAATATGATAGATGAGCCGGTCAAATGGACTTCTGTTCCGTGTCCCATACAATTCATAACATTTGGCACAAGTTTAGGCATATTGCTTTTAGCTTCGATATCATATATAGCAGTATATATTATAAACCTTCAATTGTTTAACAGTATATATATATATAAAATATTCGGGGATTATCTTAATTGGGATCCACTGTGCTGTTGACGGTCGTTTAGTTCAGCTGCGCAAATTAGCCGCCTGCTCGGCCGTTTGTCATTTTTGCTGCAAAACTATAAGAAGCTTCTGCCAGCTAGACTTTTTTTTTCTTCTTATATAGGTATTTGCGTGTGTGTGTGTCTGTTTGTGTTTGTATTTGTATGTGTATCTTTGCTGTATGTGTTATTTAAACCCCTCCCTTGCCGAGCATAAACTCCAATGCAGCGCGCCTTCTACTGCTACCAGTTTATTGCAGCAAATCATTGCCGACTTTTGTGCGCAAATATTTACGGCAAAGTCAAGCGACGAGTGGTGAGTGGCAGCTGCTGTTTCCACTGTTGCCACTGCTGCCACTGCTGCTACGCCTGCTACGTGGTAGTCCCGAGGCAGCTGGTACATTCTCAATTTTGAGGCACAAAGACAAAGCCATGCGTCTAACAGCAACAGCAACAGCAACAGTAGCAACAGCGACAACAACCTGTCACAACAACACAAGGCGACTGAGGCGCAACACAACACAAAGTACACACAATGTGACATTAGCTGCTCGTCGTTGTTAGGTCAGTGGAGGCAACACACACGCATAAAAAACACATGTCTGACAGTGGCACCTACCTCCGCCTTCTCGTCTACTCGCTCCACCCACTCCTTTTAACATTTGGCCTCTAAACAAAAGTCGAGCTTGTTTAGTAGCTGCGCGACATTTTCTTTCTTTACAATTTTTTTTCCTTTTGCCTGCTTTGGGGACTCGCTGCCAATGCCACTGGGGGTGCTGTCTCTCTCACTCTCATTCTATCTATTTATGTGTGTCTCTGTGTATGTGTGTGGTACATATGTCTTTTTCGCAAATTAATTTATAAACACAATTGACATTGAGCTAAAATGTAAATATGCCGTTGAGAATGGTTGCCTTGCATTAAAATTTCAAGCGCCTCTCGGTCACATCTGCATACGAGCAATTTCCATCTGTGTCTGTGCGTGACCCCATAACTGTAACTGTGTATCTGTATAGCTGTGTATCTTTCGAAGCAATGTATGTACTTAATGTATGTGTGTGTGTGTGTGTGTGTGTGTTTATACATATATGTGTCTATAGTTATGTTTGTCTTTTGCCATGCTTTGGCATTTATTTAGCCAAGAGAGCTATGGGAGCAGTAGCAGCAGCAGCGGCAACAGCACGCAAACTGACGTTGCACTTAAGGAAATAAGCCAGCAAATGTATTCGTACCACATATATTTCCCTTTTTCTCTCTCTCTGCCTTTCTCTCCCTCTTTCTCTACCACTCTTTGTATTAGTTTCTAGACAAGGTTACTATCTGTACGCTTAACACTACTTAGTTTAGTCAGCATAGGGCACAATTGCTATTTGGTTCACTTTTGGCGTACGTTGCGTATGCGTAACTAATGCCAAAACAGTTGTCAACTAATTTGAAACTTTTCGCTTTGGACAGGTGGATAGCTGGACAGAATGTGGCAAAATTGCTATGGCACAATGTGACCAAAAGCAATTTTGAATGTTGCATGACTTGCAATTAGAGAATTGTGCCAAAAAGTTGTTGTTGTTGTTGTTGTTGTTGCTGTTGCTGTTCTGATACTGTCTGGGCTTAAGTGGACAACATGCTAGAGCAACCTTTTGTCATAATGAAAATTTCTGTTTAACAAGTTTTCTGTTCAGTTTTATGTCTTCTCCATCTATATTGTTCTCGCTCGCTCTCTCTCTCTCTATATCTTTCTCTCTGTCTTTACCATTTTAATTAATATAAAATTCATTTTTTGTTTTAGAGTAAAAAAAAGAAGATATAAAACTTTCTAATATTTCGGTTCAATGTTAACATATTTAAAAGTGAAAAACTTTTCATGCTATGTTTGTGCTCTAAACAACAGACTCTACTCCCAATTTAACTCTCTCAACAACAACAAGAAGAACAACAACAAGAACAACAACAAGAAACAACCATTAAAAAGCCAACCATTAGGGCATTAACATGGCCTTAACCAATTGGGAATTATACGCATGAAAGTAACCTGTATTCTATTCAAGGTAATTATATACAGTTTCACGTACGAGTGCGTTGGTTTAAAGGATTTTACAATATATATATATATATATGCATATATTTTCAGCTAATCCTGCCTAGTTTTTAAGCCCGAAGCCAGCAGCAGCAGCAGCTTAAAGCACATTATTATGTATATAGTATATAGTATATAGTATATAAAGCTCTTTAATATAGCCAAGTATCTTTTCCGTCAACTAACTTTAACTGCTCGTTAAACTTTGCTGCATACAAAAATAAATCAATTTGATAATCCTAAAGTGAATTATATAATATATATACATATATATATCCAGTGTATACTCTATACTTGGTATAGTCTGTAGTTGCCAGAAAACTGACTGCTAGCAAAACATAATCGTAAAAAATTTTACTGTAATCCCGCCAAGAATTTTTTTTATATTTTTCGGCGACTTTTGCTTACTTGCTAAACGGTTATTAACTTTTCGTATGTGTCGCCAACGCAACCAGCGACAGACAACCTCCAGCCAACCAACATTTACACACACATTTTCTACCTCAACACATATAACCAACTCTTCAACTCTGTCCCTCTCCCTCTCTCTCTCAACCCACAACATTTCCACCTTATGTCTAACAGAACTTTTGCTGAAAACCACTGCAAGAATAACAGAAACAGAAAAGATACTTTCAATTCAAAGGAGTCGACTTTAAGTTACTCTAGAGAGAGTATTCTATATGCAGACAGCAAATGCACTGCTTGGCATGCAAGCAGTGCATTGGTTCATAGTAAGAAGTGCTTCTTGCAGTGGAAGTTTCAGTGGCATCGATTCATTCAATCAAATTGACATTTTGCATCTAATTCTAAGCATGAAATCAACTCTCATCTATTTCTCTAAAGACTTCATCTACCCCTTTGCCTTTCTCTCTAACATGCAATGAGCTACTCAAACGCCTTTTTGGACATTTTTAATGTTTACAGGGTATAAAAATAACAAGAGCAACAATGAGAAGCAACTTTATTACTAAATACAGTCATATAAATTCGTATGTTTACACCACGAAACGTGATGTAGATGTTGTAGGGGAGACCAAGAGAGATAGACGGTTGGGGGAGGGCAATGGTAGTGGCTGTTTGGTGGTTCCTGTTTTGGTGGCTCCTTCGTGTCCGGTGTGCAGAATTGTGGCAATGTGAGAAACGTTGGCAGGGGGATTGCCAGTGTGTATTTGCTTGACGCTACGCTTGTCTTGGCAGCAACAATAGCGACAGAACAAACAGCAGCAGCAACAACAACAACAACAAAGAGGAAAAGGAAGAGGAATACGGGGCAAGAACAACAAAAAACAATAATGGTTCAAAGCAAAAGTAAAACAACCTGTCGTTGACTTTCAAACTGATTTGCAATTTTATAAGTAACCAAACTGTAGGTTTTCAGTCTAAAGCTCTACCATGCACAGACATGCAACTTCACACCATGTATGTGTGTGTGTATGGGTGTATATTTAGGTATATGTTTTGTGCTAATCATCATCATAAGCCGCACAGACCACACAAAAACTGCTGACTGCCTGACTGAAGTTGGTTTCCCTACGCTCCTCTCGCACACCCGCATCTTGCCTTTTGTTTTTAGGGTTTGAGGCTTTTGTTTTTGGGGGGGTCTTGGGTCCGTTCTATATTTCAACAGTATATATATGTATATAAATATGTGCTGCATCCTGTGCTGTGTCCTGTGCTCAGTATCGCGCTTTCTGACCTTTTACGTTAAGCAAAAATGTTCGTAAAACTCATTTACATAACAATTACCAAACGTGTAGAACCTTTTCCCAAGCAAAACACCAAAACTACCAACGAGTCTCTGTGTGTGGCTTTAACTTTCGTTAGTGTTCAACTGCTGCCTCTTGTTATGATACCCTAGAAAAGCTAACCGAACTAGGGTAGTATGAGCTATTCATAGAGTATATAATGAGCAGTGAAAGTGATAAACAGCAATGGAATCAATCTACCCAGAAGATGACTGAGCGAAGGCAAGCAGCTGCTTGATATGCAGAGCTGCAGCAGGGAGTAGGGCAGGGTAGAAATCTTACAAGTCGAACCTAGCATTAGCTATAGTAAAGTTGGAACTATAATGATATATATCTACTATATAAGAGCATCGTTTACTGGAAATTGAATTCACTTCTTAAACAACAAAATTCCCTATAGAAATTCATCATCATTCTTGAGCAACAGTTGAAGAGGTTTCTCACCAACCATTTTCCTTATAGGATAACTCTTAGTCGTCTTGTCAATTTTAGTTGATGTTATTTTTTTCAGTTATTGTTTTTTGTTTGGCGTCACATGTTGCGTTCTCTATGGTACTCTAGAGTTTTGTAACCCTTTTTTTATTTCCTTTTTTTTTTGTTTTCTATTTGTCTTCACTGCCTGCTGTTGCCACCTGCAGGCGGCACAGGCACAACACTGGCAGAGGCAGCGCTTACTGACATTTTCATCTAAATTGCTTTGAATTTGACCTTAGTTGATATGAAAAACTTGTAACCAACCCCCCCCCCCCCCACAACACTGTTGATACACAGCCTCTACTAGCTTGTGCTATGCTCAACTCGTTTCTCATATCTAGTGTCAGTTGCATTTCTCTGATTTGTTTTTGGCAACTGTCTGCCACATGCAACCAATTCAATGTATTTTATCTTTTGGTGTTTCATTTGCTTTCAGAAATCTGTCCAATTGTGTGTTTTCTGTCTAACTGTTGTTTGTATTTGTGTTTGTATATGTCTTTATCTTAAAATATACAGGTGTATATATAGTATATATATATATAGTAGTACTTACAATATCATCCAAAGTGTTCGCCGGCTCCTTCATACCATGTCGTTAGAGCTTCAGCCAATCTGCAAATGACAAAAAAAAAAAAGAAAGAAAAACCAAATAAGCGAAATGTAATGCAAGCAAACAGACAATCATTAGATATACTATATGTATATATATATTTGTATATATGTATGTATGTATGTATGTATGTATGTATGTGTTTGTGTGTGTGTGTGCTGTGCAAATATATTTAACAAGGCCACACACAAAATTTAAATTTGTATTTTCCATTTTGTATGCTCGCCTTTGTATGCTACGGTTTTCTGTTATGATTATGTTGTGTGTGTGTTGGTGTGTGTGTATGCGTATCTGGCTTGTGGCTGTTAACAATGCAAACACACACATACACAACAGACACACACACACACACATATACACAGTTGGTTGTGGTCTAACAGCCTTATCAATTTCAAGCACTTGCCGCCTTTGTCAAAAAAAATATATATATATTAAATTCTTTCTTTTTTTTCTTAACCATTTATTTTGGCCATATCTGCCATCACTTTTACACACCCACACATACCCACGCACACTCTCTCTCTCTCTTTCACTCTTCAAATGTTCTTTTATCTCTGTTGCTTTCACTGACTTATTTAGTTGAACAAAAAAAAAGAAAGAAAAGTGACCCAAAAATTACTTTATTAAAATGTTTACCAACTTCCTTCGACATTTGCATATCACTCAGCTTTCCTTGTTGCCCCTACCCTCACACCACCTACCCCTCCTCCTGCCCCACTTCCTTTGCCTGCTTTTAGTACTCACATTTCCAGCTGTTAGACAAGATTTTTTTGTCTTTCTTTTCTGTAAATTGATTGCCACATAAATTTCATGTAATCTAATAAAATTTGAATTGTCGTTGTCGTAAATATGCTCCCACACACACACACACACACAGCCACACACACAGATACATATACAGGCACACACTCACACACATATAGAGACATATTGCTCGCTCGTATAGCGATTTCTATTTACAATTGCAATTCTTGGTCCTTCAGGTCCGCCTTGTCATCACAATAAAGACACACACACACACACACACACACACAGCAAGAGCGTATATGTGTGTATGTGTGCCACGCCCATTTAAGGCATTAAAATGCTGATAAAGTTTCAACTTTGAACGAGCGATAAGCTAATCAAATTAATTCAACTTAAAACTTGGCAAACGAATTTGCAACAAATTAATGTTATTTCATGGCTTCTTAAACTTGACACTGCGGTTCTGCCCCTCTCTCTCTCCCACGCTCTACATCATAGCCCCTTGTCGCTATAGTCTGTCTACCCACAGGGCTGACTCAGTTGAAAGTAATTCATTTCTGATTGGAAGTTTCCTGTCAGCATTTTCTACTCCTTTTTTCTTTCTTTCTTTTTTTGTTGTGTGTGTGCGAATTTCTCTGCCTCTCTCTCTCTCTCTGTCTCTCTTTCTTTGCTACTTTTTTGTTGAAAAACTCAGTGAAAAGTTTTCTGCATGGCTTAAAGTGTGTCCAGTCTAGGAAGCGGGTTTGAATTCTTAAAGAAGCTAAGGGATGGAGGGGAGGGAAGTCCCAGCATGATACAAAAGCTATTCAACTCTTTGCATTTATGGACAACATATGTGCGTGTGTGTGTAAGTGTGTGTGTAAGTGTGTGTGAAGTGCGTCTGTTCTTGCTCTACCTCTCTCTTCCTCTTTCTCTCTCTCTCTCTTCTCCCCCTGTTTGCGGCAAACAACTAAACAATAAAGTTGAAAATTCACTCGAGACTTTTGGGGAAAAAAAGCAGGCAAATTGCTTGTAACTGCTACAGCTAGCTGCTGCTGCTTCTTCTTATTGTTCCTTATTGTCCTCGTTGTTGTTGTTGTTGTTGCTTTGCTAGAGAGTAAAAGATTCTGATCAGCAGCAGCAACAACAACAACAGTGGCAAGTTAAGTTTATAAAAGTAGATCAAATAGACGCATGCAAAATGTATTTGTTTGGGGGTTTTTGAGCCCGCATTTGGTTAGACTCTAAGGAGCATTTAGTCCTTTTTTTTTTTGGATTGCTTTCGTTATTGAGAAACTTTTTCACGCTCAATGTTTGAGTTGACTTGCTTTAAGGATACTTTTAAATGGCATACAAAACAAGTTCATCATCAACTCAATTGGCTTACATCTAATCCCAATCCCATTGAGTATCGCAGCAGCAACCAAACGACGAGGCGACGAAGGAACGGGCTCTATACTGTCAGTCAGGGACGCACTGAGGCAATTTTGTGTGCGCACCACGTGACGTATGCGTAACATTTGAGATAGACAGCACAAAGAGAGAGTGGCAGAGGGAGAGGGAGAGAGAGAGAGTGTGACTCTTCAATCGTTTGACTATCGTGTGGCACGTCGCAACACATTGAATATTTCGAATTGAAACTCAAATGGAAACGCGTCTGCAGCAATGACAAAACGTGTCAAATGCATAAAAATGCAACAATCGCGGAACAGACAGCCAGCCAACAGCAAACAAAAAGTAAAAGACCAAAGAGTAGAAAATAAATAAAGTAAAAAGGGGTAAAACGCATACAAATTTTATAGTGAAACCAATTTTGGTAACATCCAAAAAGCAAAAGCAAAAGCCAAAACCAAAAGCAAATAAAACCACAATTAACATTGCAATGTTGGTCACTCAAAGAACAAACAACAACAACAACAATTGCCACAACAACGACAGCAACAACAATCGAAATGAAACCACAAAATTTGTTGTTTCTGTCTAACATTTTGTTGATTTTTCACTTTGAAACGTAGCGACAAATTAATCGATATTTAATACTCTAATATTATATAAACCCATAACAATAATACGCTTAATATATGCAAAGAGTATGAGAAAGTAGAGAGAGAGGGAGAGAGAGAGAGAAGCCATATAAATGCACATTCAGCGGATCAAATTGCATTTCCGTTGCAGCAGCTCAAAAAATTTCGCTTACATTTTTAATGCGCACAAATATTTAAATCAAATCAAATATGTAATTTAAATTAAATTTGAAAAAATACCACAAAACAACAAGAAATGAACACAAAGAGAAAGAGAAAGAAAGAGAATAAAAGAATGAAAATATACGACTAAAAAATATCCTAACTAAAAAGCAAATCAAATTTTGTCAAGCAAAAAACTAACAAAGTTTGAGATGGACTGAGCTGAGCTAAGCCAAGCTCTAAGTATTATTCTCTATATAAAACTGCTGTACAACAGATACCCTATAATATGTATAAGGCCCTTGCAAAGTCACAACAAAAGCTGTTAAGATTTTCCTGCCACTTTTCACACTCAACGCATAAAAACTTTTCCCCAAGGCAAAAAAAAATTCTTTTAGTTTTCGAAAATCAAACAAACACTTTTCCTTAGGCAGTGCATACCCCATTTCATCTATTATTTATAGGTAATATTGATATTTGCCTTTGGTTATTTAGATAATTAAGCAACAATAGGGCAGTGGCTGTGGCAGTGGCAGAGGCGGTGCAACATTTGCCACAAATTTGTGTGCATTTTGGTTGTTTGCAGAGCGGTAAATGCCTTCGGCCTAAAATATATACCATATGCCTGTAAGTGTGTGTGTGTGTGTGTGTGTGTGTTAGTATGCTAGTGTGTACATGTCAAATGTGCAACAATAACAGCAGCAACAACAATTGCAACAACAACTGCAAACATGCGCGTGGAAATTGCACCTGCAGCTGTGTGAAGGCAACAAACTAATTAAAATAGCTGCGGTATCATCGAAACACTTACTCCCCCTTCAGCACCCTTGCTACCCATAAGCGAACTGTAAACGTAGGCAACATGAAAGCAACAAACATAACAACAACAACAACAACAACAACAACAACAACAACAACAACAATAACATTGTAAACTGACATATAAAACAGTTTAAAGTTACCTTAAATTAATAGCAACACGTTTTGCGCTTGTTTCATAGCAATTATTAGCATTAGCAGCAACTGCAACTGTAACAGCAACTGCAACAGCAACAACAACAACTGCAAATTCATTTGTATCTGTATCTGTAGCCGTAGCTGTATCTGTATCTGTATCTCAATCTATAATAGTATCTAAAGTTGTGGCTTTATGTTTGTCAGTCGCTGTCGATATTGATGGATTTGTTGTTTGCTGTAGCTGCAACTGCAGCTGTGCCATGTGGCAGCAACTTCAGCTTTAACTATCTCAATATATATATATAGCTACATCTGTCTCTTTAGGTGTATCTTTAGTTGTATTTTAAACTCTCTAATTGCCTATTTATGTCTGTCTATCAATAGTTGTATCTATATTTTATGTATCTCAAGCTCATTATTTGTATCTATTACCTTAATATGCTTTTCCTGTGTAAGTTTTTCTTTCTCTTTAAGTTTATCTAAAGCTGCAGCTGTCTATCTGTATCTGTATCTTTTGTATATTATATAAATATATAAATATATATGTATATATATCATTCATATCTGTATCTGTCCATCATTTACATCTGAAACTGTCTGCTGTCTCTCATATTTTCTGTAAATGTGTGGGGTATGTGTGTTGCGTGTGTATGTGTGTGTGTGTGTTTGAGCCAAGCAAAAGACAGTCAACATGCATACGCTTCAGCGCATAACAATTGGCATTGTTCTCTGGCTGGCAAGGCGCAGCGGTTTGCGGGTAGCTGTTAAGTGTGGCAAAAGAATACGAAGCAGATGAAGATGAAGATGAAGAAGAAGCACGAGAAGTCGAAGTGGCAAGTGTTTAGAAGCAGAGCATCTCAATTATTTGCGTGTTAAGCATGTGCGGTTAACACAACAAATACGAACTTGACAGTGAACCAAAAAGACGACAAAACTATACAAAAGAAGCACAGATATACACACACTAATACACATACATATATACGTTGTAAGAGCAACATAATTAGATAGAAGGAAGTGCTTGTGTCTCTCGCTGTGTGTGTGTGGCAAGAAGTGGAATGTGTGCTGCTACTTCTGCTCCTGCCAGTGTTGTTGCTGCTGTTAGTTGTTGCGGGCCTGTCATTAGGCACAGGATTCGCTCTGCTGTTGAATGTGCTACAAATTATGGCGGCTTACGTTTTGAATGAGTTGTAAGATGGAGCAGGAAGTATTTGCTGCCAGCACGACTGTGCGAAGGGGGGGTGGGGGGAGGGGTGAAGTAGTTCCTATTGAGCAGCAAGCAGAACTTTGTTTGAACTTGGTGCTCATAAATCAATATCCAATGACAGCTTTGTCAATGGCTCCTTTTGAATGCACAAATGAGCGAACGACTTACAGCAATCATAAGGCAACAGCAATGCCACTCCCCCTTCCTCCACCCTACGTCTACCATATAAACACATCACGTATACGCCGCATTCAGCAGGCACTTCAATTCGATTCGCTTCGCTTCGATTGCTTCTTAGAGGTCATCAATAAGTAACTGCCTCCTGCCAGCCAGCAAGCAACGCAGGGAGGGGTTAACAGAGGGGGGAAGCACCAAAAAAAAAACCAAAATGTTTTTTTGTTACTTCTGCATTAGCTGTGTAGGTTTTCCATCCTCCCATTTCTTTCTTTCCAGCAAGCTGTCAAAATGAAAAGCATTTTCCACGCTGCCACTTTTCGTTAAGATTTTTCTGTTGCCTGCCCCCACACACCCCATCCCCTCGCAACAATTGTTGCTGTTGCTGTGCTTAAGCTTTGCCTCAAAAGCAAAATTTTAGCTTAAGTTCTGTGTGTGCTCTGTGGCAATTTGTACAAATTACTTGAGCCTAAGCATCGATTTGGTTTATTAAAAAAAAAAGAACCGCCTACTTCCACCTGCTTACTCTATGTAGGATGTGCCACGCCCCCTTGTCAGTTAGTGATCAGTCAATATTGTTTTTTTTTTTTCATTTTCATTTTCATTTCATTCATTCGCTTTTTATTTGGCGTTTTTCTAGGCTAATTTTTTGGAGTTTCAATTTAATTAAAAATAAAACGGAAAGAAAAACATTTTGTTTGTAGACTGCACCCCCCAACCCCTCCCCCTCTAAAAAACTCTAGACAGCACTGACAGAAATGTTGCCAGTGTTTAAATAATACTACAAAATTGTTTTGCAAATGAAATTATACAATGAATTTTGTCGGTCAAAGTTTTTTGATGTTGAAAAACTTGTGCATAAAACCAACAGACAGTTGTCCAAAGTTATGCAAGAGTAAGACAAAGAGAGAGCGAGACAGAGAGTTGTAGAAAGAGAGGAAGTAAGACAACACACAGCTGGTGGGGGGAGGGGCTGCTGGCAATTGGATAAACAGCATTGCGACGCTTATCAATTAAGATAAAGCCAGGCGCCAGCGATAAAAACTCTTTCGGCGCTTTCCATAAAGTTTGTTTTTGCCACTCAAATTGAAATAACAAACAATTTCAGACTAATAAATAACGGTTTATTTGGAGAGGATTTCAAATTGTTTTACGATTATATTACGACCATTATTATGATTATTACTATTGATGTTTATAATGAAAAAAAATAAAGAACATACGCAAAATTTATACGAAACTAGCGCATTATAAAGAGAGAAATGTAAGCTAAAAACTTCCGTTTAAAAGTGGAATGAAAACAGTTATAAATATAAGTGGTAGATATAGTAATATTGAATATTTATTAAGGCTATATATATAGCTAGATAACTGTTAGTTATATAATCCAAATTAAACTTCCGTATAGTTTAAAGGAGGCAAATGTCAAGTCTTGTCATAAACTCCTGCATTTAGTGCATATTCAGAAGTTACTTTTGATATGAAATTAACTGCAAATTGCAACCTGCATAAGCCACAGCGTTGCCAGATCTTATTTTCAATTAATTTGCCAAAAAGCGTCTAATTAAGTTGACTGATAGGTAAAAGTTATTTGATAGGTAAAATGTGTTTTGATTACATTAATTCATACAAGAATTTTGCCTACACTTAAGACTTCTCTTTCTCTCTCTCTCTCTCTCTCTCTCTCTCTCTGCTTTATTCAACTTTACACATTAGCTTCGGCCAACTTTTGCCTAAAGTGAAGTTAGCTATAAAATAGTTAACTCCCGTCAATCTTTAGTTGAATTTACTTAATATTATTTATGCAGTTTTGTATCCTTTAGCTTTTCTTTCTTCTTTTACTGCCTCCTTTTTGCAATTTGAGAAACCCTTTCTTCAGCCTAATTGTCTTAGTTAACAAAAGTTTTTCTTAAAATACATAAAAGAAAATGTTGAAGAAGAAGAAGCAACAGCAGCTGGAAATCTCTTTATATAAACCTCATTTGTGCCTGCAGTTGAGTTGGTTTATCACATTTCCGACAGCATTAAGTCAAGTTTAACAATAAATTACGCTTTCTCCTGCTGGCGACAACCCCAGCTAAAAGCGGCTACCCTATTTAAGGCTTCTCCCTCTCCTTCTTCTTTTTCATCATCATCCTCTTTATTGTAAATAATCTCTTTGACTGCTTTCTGTTACTGACAATAACCAAAAGCAAGCAAATGCATTGCCTACACTAAAAATAGTTAATAGCCAACTTTACTTCCATCATTTCCTACCCCACCCCCCCCCCTCCCTTAACACTGCTAACCGCTCCCTCTCTAACTGTCTTGCTGTCTAATACAAAACAGACACAGATTTACCGTTAGAAGAGACAACATCGTTCCATTAGTAGGCGGTAAAATATGTAAATGCTCCGCAAATAAATCGCAGTCGACAGTTGACAAGCATCCAGAGCCCAAAGAGCGCGACATTTTGGCTTAATGCGAAAAGGTAACAGACAAATCCATCAGTGGACCACATGCTCACGGACGGGGTAAGCCAAGTAAAACCTAACCCACCTATCTCATTCTACACTTTCCCATTTCCCATATTGTACACCTCCTTCCCCTCTGGCACCATTTCAATCTGAAATGATGAGTTGCGATTACACACATAAATACGCAATTCGCTTAAGTACAGCAGCAGCAGCAGCCACAGCAGCAACATTAACAATAACAACAGCAGCAGCAGCAACGGAGACGACCGCGAAAATTCGAAATACTCAAGAGCTGCTGTGTTGTTATTGTTGTTGTTGTCGGTTCCGCTGTGTGCGCCCAGAGGCACCAAACCCCAAAGTACCCACATTTCCCTTAACCATTGATATCCCCTCTTTCACATACTCGCACGCATTTGCAATTCAATGTGGGTGCAAACACACACAGAGAGACACACAAACGCATACACGCACACACATGATGAGGCACAGACATAACAATAGCAACAACAATGCGAATTGATGAAGCGTGAAGGATTCGAGGCAATTGCCAGTAGAGGATTGCGCTTCATACTATACACACACATACACATATAGATGAATGTTTCATATCGCTTGTTGTGCAGGCATACACACACACACACACACGTACACTCACACACAAACAGTCGATGGCAACCACCACTTGGTGGTGCAGGAAGAGCTTTTAGGCCGGAGATATGTGAACATAATCGTTGATCCTATCTGCCCAATAAATACAGGTCAAATGCAACTTCCGGTGGGTGGCTTAAACTGATGGAAGTGAACAGGGAGGGGGGGGGGCACATAGGGGAAGGATGAGTGCTTTTCAGATATTTAATATTAAATTCCAATTAAAATTTCATTTCCATCAATTGGGCTGTTAATGAGATGAAGATTATGTGGAAATGCACAACAATTGTGTAATCTACTTAAATATTTTTCACTGTGTTAGGCTCAAACTGCGTCATATTATTCGCATTACCCTGCACGAATACCCTATAAATTATATGCCTAGAACTGATTGGTAATCAACTCTGAATGCAGCTGAAGATAAACTCTAGTTATACTACAGAAATATCCTGTATAATACATGAAAAACTGCCTCAAATACTAGATTGCTCCTATTGAATTGAACCAGCAGATTATCCTATAGGAATGACCTGTTAATTGTATGCCTATCACTGATATAAATTACTTTGAAAGAAGTTGTAGTATCTCTACTAAATATCCTGCAGGCATACCCTAGTTATACTACAGGAATATTCATGGAAAATTGCCTCAAAAACTAGATTGCTTTTAGTAAATTGAAGCAGCAGATTATCCTATAGGAATGACCTGTTAATTGTATGCCTATCACTGATATAAATTACTTTGAAAGAAGTTGTAGTATCTCTACTAAATATCCTGCAGGCATACCCTAGTTATACTACAGGAATATTCATGGAAAATTGCCTCAAATACTAGATTGCTCCTATTAAATTGAACCAGCAGATTATCCTATAGGAATGACCTGTAATTGTATGCCTATCACTACGATTAGTTACATTGAAAAAAGCTGTAGTATCTCTACTAAATATCCTGCAAGAATACCCTGTAAATTGTATAGACCAAAAGTTAAAGCTATAGTATCACAAGTAAATATCGTGGAAATCATAACTTCAACTACAGCTTTAGTTGCAGCTTTAGTTATATATTATTAAGGACATTCTACATAAAAATTTCCCATCCCAATGTTAAGCTATAAATCTCCTGTAGATTATTAGGTATATAACAATTTGATAAGGACAAATCTAACTATAACAATTTGATTCCTAGTCGTAAGAGCATCAAAAAGTTGTTGGCCTATAAATTTTGCTTTTATTAACTTATTTTATTAGCAATTTTTATTTTGCTTTGATGAAAATTCGATATTTAAAAGTAATCAAAGAGACAAACAAAATATTTTTCCTTTATAAATGTGCCAATAAAAAAAAGGCAGGAAAATAAACAAAATATTTTCATTCGATTTTCAATTTTTTTTGCTGTAATTGAAAAAAGAGAGTGTTAGAGAGTAAGAGAGAGAGAGAGAGAGAGATAGAGAGAGAGAAGGAAATCAAATCAAAAGCTGTAAATCACTTTTTGTCTACTGTTTCTCTCTGTGTTTGTGTTTTGTTTTTATAATCCACTGTTTGTTTTGCTTAAACCATTTATAAAGGGGGCTGTCCACTTGCTGAGTGTGCAACAGCAGTTACAGTTACAGTTACAGTTATACACGTAGTTACAGTTACAATTGCAATAGATTTAGAGCTCTACAATGAAATGAGAATATACTAAAAATAAAAGCATAGCAAAGCGAATTGCGTTGTCAGAGATAAAAATTCTTTCCAATTTCACACCAAATATATACATATACATATATCCGTCTGTTTGTGTGTGTGTGGGCGTGGCAGTAAGCCAACTCTTTTTATACTGTCGCTGGATAATCCAAATACAACAAAAAGTTTGATTTTCTAAGCGACAAAATGAATTGAAATGAAAATGAAAACGAAAATAAAAAACAGAAACAGAAACAGATGAGCTGGAAATTTGCATGTTTTGCTGCTAAAAAGAGAATGCCAATAAACTAAAGGCAAACGCGGGGGGTAGCTGATAACGAGGGGAGGTGCCAAATAAACATATTTCGCGTAGCCATTTTAAGCAGTTGCCAGGCATAAATATCAGCAAAGCGCATTTAAGCCGCGTCACACAATAAAAATAAATAAACCAGAGAGTAAAACTGGGCCAACAAAAGTTCTCCAATTTTATTTTTTTTACTGCTCTTATTTTCAGCCACAACAGGAAACTTAACGAGTAAGAATAGGCAGTCTTTGAAAACTGATAGCAGACAGAATACCCTTTAATATCAAGGAGTAAGAATTGATAGAAGGAAGAATATAACTCTAAGCGTAGCTGATGAATCTAACTTGGATTATGAGCTAGTAGTATATATCTTAGTCTTTGATAGTATACATATGTCTATACGTATGGCACCAATATCAACCAGGTGTTGTTATATATATTGTTATATTATCTAATACATATACTTAAAGCTTCAACCCTCATTCCTTTCTAAGGATATAATCCCATATAAAGAGCGGATCTACACTAAAAGAGTTGGCCCAAAATCGCTAGTTGCTTTGACAGAAACTGCTGCCTTTATTTAGACTTTAACTACTGTAACAGATTATGGATATATATATATATATACCTCATATATTTCATCAACTACCCCCCCTAACCCGACTGCTGGATTCATTACGCTTGATTATGCCCTATATTCAAGCTAAATTCAAAGGCGCCTACAGGGTGTATACAAACGTTGAATAAGGCTTACGCAGCTTGGTAATAGGAGGTTGGGTAACCGGTAGGTATAAGTGGGGGGCGGGGTGAGGGAGCAGGCTGCACTGGGAAGACATAATAATAATAAATATTCAGTTCAGTTCAGTACAGTTTGAGATTTCGGCTTCGTTTTTTAGATGCTTTTTTACTGTTGGGTGCAGCGCATGAATGAAACTTGCGATATGAATGAAAATGAATATGAATAATATGAAGCCCACACACGTTGCATCTGTACGTGTCTCTCTCTCTCTCTCTCTCTGTATGTGTGTGCGTGTGTATGTTTCTATATGTATGTGTGTATAAGCCGCCGTTCCACAAGTAAGTAAACCAAATCCGTATGAACAGGGATTTGCATTCATAAAATATATCGCAAGCGAGGCAGTCACTGGCCCTATTCTTTGCCTCTGCAACCGCAACCTGCACATTCCCCTCAGCTCCCTCTCTCTATTACAGGTATTGCTAACAAGAAGATGGAGGTCAACAGTACATGTGTATGTGTGTATGTGTGTCTCCATGCTGTGTGCGTGTTTTGTGAATTATGCAAATCGCAAGCATGAAAAACAAATATTAAACTTTTCATAAAAGATTCAAAAATTAAATAAAAATTTTCACAAAAGACATAAAAACCAAACGGTTACCCACACAGTAGCATATATTTTGTCTCTCTGTGTGTGTGTGTGTGTGTGTGTGGCATCAACAACAACAACAACAAGCAAAAAATACGTATCCTGTTTGCCCAGGTGCGAGTCCTTCGAAAACTCATACAGCGTAGCAAAGCGGCATATAATATTTATATGGAAGGCTTCTCCCATAATGATTGTACTTACATATGTAAGTACCATTGCTTCTAACTAACCAAACTTCACTCTTACTCTCCCTCCCTCCCTCTCTCTAGTGAGGTCTATCAGTAGGCTACCCCTATAGCTTACCACTATATTTACCCCTACAGCACACATATGGCAAAAGTTGGCAATACACTCGAAAAATAAGCAAAATAAATAAACCATAAAAAGTTTTTTTTTTTTGCGGACAATTGAAACGCCAGGGAATTGCTTTACTACCAGAGGGGGAGGAGTTGTAGGTGAGGCAATGAGGACTTTGGTAACTGGGCGCGGCTACATATGCCGCCAGTTCACATTCACGTGCTGTGCAACTAGTTGAGCTCACTGTATGTGTGTGTATGCATGTGTGTGGCTATGTGTGTGGAGTGGGGGTAGGTGTTGGTGGCAGGCAGCTGTTGTAGCCCCTTTCACATGTTGCGGTGCCTAGACGCAAGCCATGAAACGAGCTGCACAATGCTGCGAGGGCCAAACGCGTTAAATAAAATCTCACACGCTTCGTTTAAACATGGCCAAAAGGCGCATTGGCATTGGCTTCAGACTGGCTTTATACGCCTCTTCAACCGCTTTTTTTACTACCAACGCCACTGCTCACCCTCTCTCTCTCTCTCTCTCTCTCTCTCTGTCTTTCTGTGTGTCTTTTGTGTAACCGAAATGTAAAAACAAATTAAAAAGGACTGTCAACGTTTTTCTTTTGACTTTTTGCTTTTCTTTTTTGTATTGAAGCGTCAAAGATTTTTACTGGAAACTCAAATGTAGGCGCAGTCATGTGTGCCACGCCTTGCTTTGTGGTTAACTTTTAGTTTTTGGTTTCAGTTTCGTTTGCTTTTCCAGCCAACCCCCTCGCCTCACTCCCTTGCACCATTACATTAACTTTCGCATTTCCTGCTAGTTCTCATTAGCATTCACAACGTGTGGTATTATTTTTTCTTTCTCTTTCTCTATTTCTATTTCTCTCTGCATTTTCTTGGGGAATTTTCACTTTGTTTTAAGACTCAACCAAGCCAATTTTCAATTAGGTTTCTGGCAAACGATTTGATAAACAGTAAGCTGAGAAGCTAAGAAAAACTTTTGTCTATACCTAACCAAAGGTTGAGCCTTGTGGGAAAGTAATTTCAGACCAAATACAACTAAAAACCACAAAGAAAGGATATTAAAGGACCTCTCCATAAGACAACTTCACAATGAATATGGCTAGAAAATAAAAGAAGAAGCGATTTTAATTGAAATTGAAATTTGTGTGCTTGATAAGTGAATAGTTTAAGCAATCAAATCATTAGATGAGTCATAGTTATAAGTATGACCTTAACTGAAGGTCACATGGTACATAATCAACTATAACCTTCGAATTCAAAAGGAATTTCAAACTATTCATAAAATGAATGAATAAATTTCACATGAAATGAAATGTGAATTGAGATCATTCTCCAAAAAAAGAGCGGAAGATAATTATCAGCAGGAATGGGGAATGGGTAAGAAAAGCTCACCGGAAACAGCTCAAATATTTTTGTGTTTTTGCAAATGTTTCTCATGAAATACTCCCTCAACTTTGCTCTCTTCCTCTGTTGCTCTGCTTGTTGTTATGTTGCTCTGTGGCAACCTCTGAACTGCAGCACAAGCCCAAAAATTGTTTGAGTTCATTAAACCGCATTTTGACGTCATAAACGATAAACGTTTCTCACGGCAGGGCCAGAGGCGCAGCAGCAGCAGCAGCAACAGCAAGAGCAACAGCAGCAGCAACAGCAGCACTTTAACCCAACTCAAACGGAGCGTGATAAATGTTTGGGAAACAAAAAGTGTTACTGACCTCACATTACATGTAAAAAACGTGCAGGTTCATCAAGTTTTTTTTTTTTTTGTATTTCGGGTATATCAGGCGAAAGGAAACGTAGGGGAGATCGAGATAGAAAGAGCCAGAGAGAGAGTGAGAGCGAGTGAGTGAAAAAAAATGAACTTAACGAACATTAATTTGAGCATTGCCAGGTGCAGGCGCGTTTTAGAGGGGCGCAAAGCTTCCCATAAAGTTGAGCATAAAGTTTGACCGTCGCTTCACTTTTCGCACTTTTCGTTTTCGTTGTGACGCCAGCTGCGCAGTCAACGTCATGGAATTTCAAACTAAAATAATAAGTAGAAAAAACAAAATACAAAACACAGCAGCAACAGCGATTAATGTTTTTGTTGTTGCTTTTGGGCCTGACATTCCTGTTGCCCAGAGACAACGTCAACGTCGACGCTGTAATTGGAATGTAGCAACGCGCAGCGTCACAGGCGCAGCCGCAGCCGCAGCCGCAGCCATCGCACGACATAAAAAAAAATGTAAGAAAAAAACTGGCCATGTTGGTTTTCAAAGCTCTTTGATTGTTATTATTGTTGTTGTTGTTGTTGTTGTTGTTATTGGCGCTGCTCAAAGCGTGGCTTGGAACATGTTTTTTGTCGCTGCTGCCGCTGCCGCTGCTGCCGTCGTTGCTGCCGCGGCGCTGTCGACAATTGAAGCTGTGTATATGCCTGTGTGTGGGTTTTGGGGATGCTTTTGTGGATTGTGGAAACCAAACCGGAATGTGGCTCATTCAGTGAAAAGACGACGATGACGATGATGACGACGAAAGCGGAGCCGTGACTGCGATTCAGTCTCTGTTAAATGTTTTTGTTAGTGTTGTTGCTGTTGTTGTTGTTGTTGTTATTGTTGTTTGTCGTCGTAACTTGAAGCCAGTGGCCGGCACATCTATGCAGCAGCAGATCAATGGCAGCGCAGCGACAGAGTAGCAACAGAGAGTTTGTCGTTATGATTGTAGTTGTTGCTGCTGTTGTTGTTGGTTGTTTTTCTGGTTTGGCATTCGCGCTCAATTGCGCCAGATTTGCGTTTTTTTGTTGTTGCCATATAGCTGGCTGATCGTAGCGACTGCGCCACGCTTCATTTCTTGCGCTGTTTGGCCAGCTTTGGGGCTTGGCTTCCACTCTTGGAAATCTGACCGAGCTGCGGCCCAAAAATATTTTGTCGTACAGTTGCAGCGCCAATTGGCGACATGCTCATGGGTATCATCATTGACTTCTTCTACTACTACTTCTTCTTCTTCTTATTATTACTTTTGTTGTTGTTGTTCTTGTTGCTGCTGCTAACCACTTGAGGAAAATTCACACGGACAATGTACAGCAAAGAGCATGATTAAGACAGATAGATAGCTTAAGAATGGCAGTGGGGCGCTAAGAGGTGGGCAAATTATGGCGTGCGGAAAGAGAATCACGTTTATACCGTTTTGTAAACTGATTTTTTTTCTATGCTGCCTGCTTCGTTATGTTCTGTATATTTTTTTTCTATCTCTATCTCTACCTCAACTTCTACTTCTACATTTACTTCTACTTCTATTTCTGCTTTTACTTCTGCTGCCTCCTCTTCTACTTGCTGCCTGCCTTCGTTTTTCAAGTGCAATTTTGTTGTTGTTATGTTGCGAGGCATTTCTTTCACACTCTTACATATTTATATATATATATATATATCTACACAAACACACGCAGCAAACATACACATGTACACACGCTGGCACAAGTCGGTTTAGACCACGCTCATTAAGTATTTTCGCTGTCGAATTTTATTATGTGTGCGTGTGCGTGTGCGTGTGTATGTGTGTCTGCGCGCTGCGCTGCTTTCAAGTTCGACGCTCATCTTTTGCCTTTTGCTTACCTTGTCTGCACCTTGCGCTGCTGTGGATTCTGTTGAATGCAGTTGATGTTGTTGTAGTTGTTGCTGTTGTAGTTGAAGTCCTCGTTGTTGTTGTTGCTGTAGGTTTCTTTTTTGTTATTTTTAATTGTTGTTTTTGTTGTTGTTACACTTCACTTTTGCTTTATCATTGCTGCTATTTGCATTCTTTCATTTCTTTTGCTAGGCTCAACATTAAATTCACATTTCGAATGCTGCTTTTATTTTTCTTTCTTTCTTCTTGCTTTTGTAATTAATTGAATACACACAAACACAAACACAAATACAAACACATATGTAAACACTTATAGAGAGCGGTATGCGCGCACACACACATAGATAAACATAAACGAACCGATTCGATAGTTTATTTTTTTTTCTTTACTTCGTCTTAGCTGGGAAAACACGTCCGCAGACAGGTAAATGCGCTGAACAACTGACGCTCGCTGCCTTAACAGCTACTCAGCTTTGGTTTCAATTTTCTCTCTCTCACTCACTCAAAACTTCAGCTCCAGCTCCGACTCTGACTCTGACTTTGTGTTGATATATATATGTATCGACATCTCTCTCATTCCGTTTCGTTAGGCAGCATGTCTCGCTCGCACCTGCGCACAACGATGATCGTTAAAAAGTTCGTTACAAGAGCGACATATTTGAAATTTACCTGTGCCGCGTCGTCTGCTGCTTGCGCGAGCGACTGAGCGTAATTGTTGTGAGCGACTCTCTTACTTATGCTCTCACTATGCCCTTTGTCTGTTGCCCCTTAGCACCCGCTGTGCTCAACCATTTACCTGTCGTTATCTTGTCGCGGCAACTTGAGTGTTTCTTTATTAGCAGAGCGCGTCGCGTTCTCTCAGTCTTTTGCTCTGTTAGTTTAACGCTCACTCTGCCTTTAAGTGTATTGACACATGTACAATTCCTGGTATACAAGTGTGCGTGTGGGTGTTTCTGTTTGTGTTGGGTGTGTAAACACAATTGTAGCCATGCCAACAACGTTTCCATGATAACTTTTAAGTTGAAACATATTAAAATAAAAGGAACTATATGAAGGCTGTACCTGCAAAGTAAATAATTATGTATTAGTAAAGGAGTTCAATCAATATTTAATAAAAGTATAATTAAAATTGTTAATTAAGTTAATATAAGTTAATTAAATTATATGACATTATAAAATAATACAAATAATTTCTTTATATAACATTTCGAACTGCAACGCTCGTTCACATTTCACAACAGATGGCGCTAGCAGCTTAGCATCGCTACAAACCATCTACAGTTTGTATGCCAGTGTATAAGTTAAACAGTTGCAAAGTCATTGTCATGTGGCTTATTTTAGTTGTAGCAGTTTGATGGCAGTGCAAAATGATTTGCTGACTTTGGAAAGCGATTAATCAGATCTCATTAGCATTATAATAAAATCAAAAAATAAAATTGGTTTATAATTCTTTACACATTCGAATTATGTACATTCCAGATGCTGTTAAAACCGCAAACTGTCATTAAAAGAGCTTAAAACATGGAAAACCACATGGCTTAGCCCTGTGGCTTTTAACTGCAAAAGTCGTTTCGAAAGGTATATAAATTATTCACACACGCACACACACTCAAACCCACAAACACACACACACCCACACATACATACCGTTAAAATGCCTATATATTAAACCACGAATAAACAAAATAAACAAAACAAAGCAAAACAAAACAAAACTGAAAAAAAAATACGAGTAAATTTTTTGACTGCGAATACGTCATAAAAACGATTTAACAACCAAATAAGCAACCGCAAAAACTGAATGGCAATTGCCACCGCCGTGTCCCTACAAAAACCCTTATCCCTTAATTCTAACCCACTTTCCATAGTCCACAGTCCCGCCTACTAACCACACCTAACCAAACCCACACCCACACTATATCCATCAGCTGTAAACGTAAACGGAAATGAAGCCGTCGAGGCGCAAAGCGTAAAAACAAAACAAAAATTCAAGCGAAAAGCTTTGATAGTCCTGCCTACCCGCATGCCTGAATCTCTGGCTGCCTGCCTGTCACTTCACCACCCAATCTGTCCACCCTCTCTCTCTCTCATTCAATATAGGCATAAACGAGACCTCCATCCTGCCCTTCAATCACCACCACACACCATTCATACAATACCCTCACAGCGTTTTTATGGTCCATCAGCAAACGCCTAATGCCGGCAATTAAAATAAACGGCAGCAAAGATGCCGCCACAAGCTGCCAGATCACGCTCCAACAGACACTCAAAACATCTCAGTCAGAAACAGATATGAGTATAGAGCGAGAGACCCGGAATTGTACTCACTCACAGATCCACAAGCAAATCCACATCCATTTAAGACAACCACCAACACCCAACCAACAATTCAACTCTTGAAAGGCAGCTGCTTCGGAGCCGTAACAAATGTGCGTTTAATGAAATTTTTATTCAATCAGCGCAGCGGCTTTTATGGCGTCTATTCCATAGATACAACAAGAAGAAGAATCAGCAGTAGCCGAAGAAGGCTAAAAGAGAAGGAAGCAGTAAAAGCAGGCAACAACTAGAAAAGAGTGTGGATAAACTAAACTGATATATGACAACAACGACAACTTGTTGAGTTTCACTGATGATGTCTGATGATGCATGATGTGTGACTTGTTAGCTTGCCACCGATTTATGCAACTTGAGGGAGTTTGAGTGTGCTCTTGGGAGTGCTAAGCAATAAGTTGAAAAAGTAGGCAGAGAGTGGAGGGGGAATAGTTATGAAAAGTTGATAAAACTTATGTTAGTTTAAGTGATGAATGGGGGAAATCGATAGTTACGGTTTATCGAAGTAGATTAAGGACAAAGAGATGCCTTGATGATGAGCTTAAAGCTCTTTGAAAAGGCTTAAACTGAATTGACTGATTTTAGGGAAGTGTAATTAGTTTCCCTCCAAGCTTTAAGCTGTTTTTTAAGCAGATTTAAGCTGTTTTCTAAGCAGCTTTCTATTCATTTTAGCTTCTAAGAATTAGCTTTATGCTGTGATTAGGTTTTTCATAAAAAACATTTTACATATAAAAAGCTGCTCTTTAAGCTGTTAACCTTTGCTTTGACCTACTTCACTTTTGATTTACAGTTAGCAAATTTAATATCCTTTGTAGGTTAACTTAAGACACATCCTTAAAGCATGTTTTTCACATCTCCCATGACATTTCCTACAATTATATTTGCGATTAACTCTGAGTATAGAGATGAAGATGAAGGTCCAAAAAAAAACCAACTGTAGATACGTGTTGGTAGAGCAGCAACCACAGTTACGAGTATTTGCCTTAATTATCATCATTATATTATATATATACATATATATATATTTTGTGCCTTGGGGCTGCAATTAAGCGCTGTGGTTTTTAGAGTACACAAAAGTTAACACACTCGTATTACCCGATGATGAGAGATTCCCACCGAGTCGGAGGAGAATGGGAAACATTTATGCCCATTCCAGGAGATACAGTTACCATCCTTAGGTTCAACCTCATTCAAGGAAAGCCGCAAAAGAAACACATTTCCAGTTGCAGACGTTGTTTGAAAGTCTCTGTGAAACTCTCGAATTCTCATTAAAGTTGGTGGTGAGCCAGCGCGTCTCAGACTTGGCATTCAATTAATTTGCCAGGTAGGCGCATTGGAGGGAGGGATTAAAGCGAATGTAAGCGGAGTTTGAGAGGGAGTTGGGGTGGCGGTGGCGGTGGGGGTGGTGTTGTAGGCCAACAGGTGGCGCATTACATTTACATAGGATTAGAATTCAAGCTGTAAGATTTGAATTTGTGGCAACTTAGTAAAAATTTGAAAAAGAAAAAAAATTAAAAATAAAAAAAAAACTCGCGTTAATTAAAAGTTTAACAAAAAAGAATTAACATATAAATTTAATTTTTGCTGCAAAAAAAAAAAAGAAAAATCCGCCAAATGAATTTTCAGCTTAACAATGTCATCACCTGAGCTGAGCTCGTCTTGGGGCAACAATTAACCAGCTTATGGCGTCAGTCAAAATAGAAAGTAGAATAATAATAGAAGAAGAGGAAAACAAGAAGGAGAAAAGAGATGACGAGGAAGAAAAAAGGTCAACGAGTCGCCAGTTGCCACATCCTTTGTGTGGCATGACTTGGCATGATTTGCCCTAAATTCCTAATGTGTTCTTTATATCTGCCAAATATTGATCGCATTTTCGTGGCAATATGGCCATGTGGCAACGGAAATGGCTAAAAACAAGGAACTGCCAACTGCCAACTGCCAACTACCAACTGCTAACTGAACGTCGGAAGCAAAAGCCAAAGCAAAAGCAATACCAAAAGCAGATGAAAGCTAAACTAATGGAGCGGTCATCAGAGTAACTAAGCAGCCAACACTAGGGCACGTCTGTCATGTGGGTCAAGTAAATCAATTGACAGCTTACAGAGTTTCGACCCACTTGACAACGGCAGCAACCACAGACAAGAAAAAAAGAGGCAGAAAATAAAACAAAATCGTTGGGCACAAAGGTCTTCCGTCTGGGTCTATACAAAAGGCAATAGTCGTCACCTGACTGCCCTATAAATAAATCATAGCCTATGATAATAAGCCACGCCACCAGCACACACACACACACACACATACGTACACACATAGGTATAGACACTCCAACTCATAGATATACATTCAAGTGAATAACAAACACTTTGATAAGATATTCGCCAACCAATTTTCGCACGTATGCTGCTTTAGTATACACACATACATACACACACACACACATACAAACACACACACACACGCACCATAGGTATAAATAGTGCCTGTTTGGGCGCCATTGTATTACAACAACCCCAGCTCTTGGCAAGGTAAAGTAGGCAGTAGGAGGGGGTCGTTGCGTCCTGACAGCGTTTGACTTATTGTCAAAAGCTGATTTGGTCTGGCATGTTGATTCGCTCTTGGATTTGCCATGTTTACATGCCGCAATCCATGCCATCGCATGCTCCATCATAATATGGATGACAGATTGTTGAATGTCTCAACCGCAGCACGTGGCGTATACGCAATCTAACACAACATTTGCACTGTGATTAATCAACATGGCATTACATTTTGTAACTGTACTTGCTGTTGTTCTTGTTGTTGTTGTTGTTGTAATGGTAGTAGTAGTAAATCTTATTGTTGCTGTTGCTGTTGCAGCACTTTCGTTGCATTTGGTAAATGACTTTGTGGCTATTTAAATTACAATTTCTTGGCAAGCTCTTAAAATTTGTCAAATTTGACTGACAGGCCACAAATGATAAGTGAATTTAGTTCTGTTATGAAACTATGAAACGATTATTGAATGCACTTTAAATGCGCATTTTAACTATGAAAATTTTATTAAATATAATCAAAAGTTTTATAAAGTAATGAGTTAAAGTGTGTATAAAGTGCATTAAGTAAACTTAATTGTTGCATTTTGTTAAATGTTTAATGAAATGAGTTTTGCTGAAACTAACTTCTAATAACTTCACTTGCTTTTACGGCTAATGCAATTTGTTAGCCAGAGTAAACAAAATTAATAAAAGGAAAGTTAAAAGCAACAAAGAGAAGTGCAGTGCAGTGCAGGGTATATCCTTAGTGGCTTACACATGCAATTTATGCATTAACAAGTTTTTATTGACCAATTACAACCCTACAACAAACTGCATACTGAACTGTGTTGGCCTTTAGATGTGGGTCAGCGATAGACATAGTATGACGCATATATATATATATATATACATATATATATATAGATACGTATGACTAATAGTACTTAATATGCAAATCAATATGCTTGGGTGCAAAGTATTTATGCTGTCACATAGAACATATATTTTAGCCAAGTCTAAATATATATCACTAGATATCAAAAGGAGTATAAATATATTTAATATGAGCAGTGGTTAATCCCAATGCCACAAAGAGCAGCAACTAATAAAATACAAAAAGAATGTGAATATATATATATATATAGAATTATATATAGTATATATAAATAAATAATATGCGCTATGTCAGCATTTTTGCTCACAAAACACAATTCAAACAAAAGCTGAAAGAAAAAGCCTAAAGAAAATAAAACACAAATAAATATAAGAAGCTATATATACATATAGTTATATATATAACGTATAAATAAAGCCAAAAAGCAACAGCAGCTACAGTAACATAACAAAAGGGCAGCAGCTGTAAAAGTTGCACTCGACGGCAAACATACAATAAACAAAAGGCAAACAACAATAACAGCAACAATGCGGCGAGCAATAAAAGTTGCATTAACAGCAGCAATAAAAACAGCAACAGTAACAGCAACAACAGTGCTGCCAAAATTTAACAGCAGCAGCAATAACAGTGTAAGCCCTATTAACAGTAACAGCAATAACAACAATAACAGTAGCATCCCAAGCAGCAAGCCAACAGACGCAGCAGCAACAGCAGCAATAAAAGCAAACAAAAAGCGGCAAAAGACAAACACAGACAATAAAATACACACACACACACACACATACATAGTTAGCATGCTGAAAGCTTTCACATACTGTTAATGATGACGTTCTGCTGTGACTTACAATGCGAACTGCATTGGTTCAAAGGCAAAAAGAGCTTTTGTGTGTCGTCATCAGCGAAAGCATTCGAACACTGAATAGACGAGACGAACAAGTTGCGGCAGAAGCCGCAATCAATCGCCTCAAACACTCTACGGCGCTCGCACGAAACGGACGCGAACGCGGAAATCGGAACATAAAACGGACATTGGCCCCGAGCGGCGGCAAAACTCAAAAAAAAAAAAACGCGAAGTGAAATTTTCAAAAATATTTTCAAAAATATTTTCAAACTATTTTTAAAATATAAAAGCATTAAATATAAATACTTTTTAACGTTGCAAATTGTATTTAAAAAAAAAAGGTAAATAATTTTTTAATTTATTTCAAAAACGGAGCAACATTTCGAGTGGAAAATTGGAGCATTGAAAATCGAGTTAAAAATATCTCTAAAAACCAGAAAGTGTACAACAAGTGCATAAATTTATATTTATATACAATCAAAGTGTATGTGTGTTTATGCGTGTGTGTGTGTATGATTATATATGTGTGTTTACTGTGTGTGTGTGTGTGTGCGTGCTGTGTGTGTTAATACAAATTATCGACCAAATACAAATAAGGCCGCGAATTTATCCCGGCAGCACCCCGGCCCGCGGCGACATTAACTAATTTTTTGTGTGTTTCTGTTTCCCTTTTTTTGTGTTCTTCCTTTTTGGATATTGACCACGTTCATTAACTGAAACTGAAGCCGGGAGCAGGCGCCCATTAAAAAGGGTAGAAAACAAAGCAAAACAACACCAAACAACAACTAAAACAGGAGGGGAAAAAAAAAAAGAAAAACAGGTTGGTCTAAGGCAATATTATCAAATCGTTTTTAAGGACATACATTTTCTTTTTTCTGTTTTTGGTTTCCCTCTCTTTGTGATTTGTTTCTTGTGTTTTTTTTTAGTTTACATTCTCATTTGTTTACATTGTTAATGTGATTTGGCTTAGTCCTGAACTAGTCCTTTGATTTGTTTGCTCTTCAACGCCTCAAACTCAAACTCAAGCCTCAAGTATTGCTTATCCATTTTTCCACCCAAATTCATTTGCTGATTTGGGATAATCAGGAGCAATGTTGTCCCCTTAGTACCCTTAGTCCCTTATCGAACTCGTAAAAGGAAAATTCAAGACGAATACAACCGATAAACGAGTGTACGCAAAGCAAAGTGAAGCACCAGCAACAGCAGGAAAAAAAATTGCTCATACGCAACGTTACCCCATGGGGAACTTTGTATTGCTTACTGCCTCCTGATGCCTTTGACTGAGCCCTTGCCCCAGTATAGTATAGCAGCCACCAGTACTTGGTATTAAATATTCCAGGACGTTTGCTGCTGAGTTTATTGCACTGTTTAAATGGCCCAGTTGCTGTCGTTTGTTGCTTTACGCCAACACGACCGAACGGACCCACCAACAGCACATCGAATCGGACATTATATCAAGTAAATAAATACATTTCTCAATGATTATTTTCTGTTTTTAAACCATTTCACATTCCTTTGGGTGCCATAAACCACTTGACGACAGCTCCAACATACACACAAATATATATAAAAATAATAAAAACTGGCTAAAACAGTAATCATTTTCAATACAAATACAATTACTTAAAGCCAATAGTCACAATATCAAAAGGTAATAAGCAGCAAGGACTCTAATTCCTCAATTCCTTTAAAGCCATCAAAAGATTCTAAAGAGCGTTACAATTAATGCTCCAAGATTTATGTATCGCTAATAAGAAGAGGCAGCAGCTAATAGGCTTTGTTTTAGTAGTTCAACTGTTAACCATTCTGTTAATGTTAAGCTGCTGTTAGATGATCTTGCAGTTAAAAGCATATGAAGCTGATATGCTAACTATCAGTTGCTCTCTCTGTAAACAGCGCAACTTCTTCACGCTGTTATTGCCTGCACCCTAACAGAGTCAAGCACTGTTATCTGCCTACACCTTAACAGAGTCAAGCACTGTTTTTAGTTAGCTGTTGATCTTGAAGTTAACAGCATATGAAGCTGCTATACTATCTATGAGCTTCCTTCTCTGTTAACAGCGGAACTTCTTCACGCTGTTATTGCCTTTACTTTAACAGAGGCAAGTACTGTTATTAGTTAACTCTACACAATAGTTAGTATAGATATGTATACAGTCACTTATATTATTATATTTAATTGTAATCACATTCTGTGAAAGGCATTTAAAGTTATTAAGTTGCATTTTACTGAGAACACTTAATTTAGAATTTGTTTGTGTTGTGACTGCATAACAACATAACAATTATTATAAACTATGGCGTTAGTTGCACTGTTTGAGTTGTAATCAGATAATCCTTTTTATTTTATTTTCATATTTACAAATCTCGTTGAAAATCCAAAGCTAATAAAACGTATAGAATAGCAGCAGCAGCAGCAGCAGCTCCACAGGGAACTAGCCCCAGGCATAATCAATGCCAGTCAGTCAACCACTTGGATTTCCGCACGTTGACACCACAATTACAAAGCCAATCAAAAACAACAACAACAACAACAACAGCAACAACAACAACAGCAACAACAACAACGGTAAAAATAAAAACGTTTGCTGCACTGCGTCATTTGAGGCACATTCGCTTAACTCATTGCTCTGCGGCTCGGTGGCTCTGTGGCACTGTGGCACTATGGGTCTGTGGGTCTGTGGCTGTCTGCCAATTAAACTAAAATGGCAATTGGCACGCGACTTGGCCATGGTCCACACACGTACGCAAGAGTCACGCCCACATGGTAACCAAATGTATTGCACTATTTGCTGGGATACATAAGCCATGAAATGGACCAAACTGATAGTTGAGTGTTGGAGTAGGAGTAGGAGTTTGAGGTGAGAGTGGAAGTGGAATGGAGAGTGGGACTACAATTGCTTTTAAGGCACATAAAATTAAATTACTCACTGATTTCATTAGGCCTTAAAACTGTATTTGGGCCACAAATAATTGTTGGACATAATGAAATTCGTATTGAATGGCTTTTAGTTGCTTCAGCGACTGCCAAAATTGTAAATTCAATTAAAATCTGTATGGTCACAAACAAGAGCCAACTCTCCCTGTGAAACCTCGAGAGGAACACAACAACCAGTCCAACAACCACTCAACCACACACAGACACATACCCATACACTCACATAGCACCATATGAAGTTGCAGGCAGCTATGGCAGATGACAGCCACTAAAGCTGCACCAGCTGCCAACGCTAGAAGCTGGTTACGTTACTAAAAATTGAACAGGTGACTGGTGCCTAGTGACTGGTGCTCCTGCTGCTGCTGCTGCTGCTGCTGTTGATGCCACATAGTCGGTGGCTGCAGCATTCATGGAAAGGTCATTGTGTTGCCCAAAATGCAGGTATATCCCTTAAAGTGGTTTGTTGTTGTTTGTTTTGTTGTTGACAATGCTATACAGCCAGCAGTTGCCCGCTCCGTACCCCCCTCTAACACTCTGTGCCACTAGGTGCATTCTTTAGCTCTTAGCTCTTAGCCCCCACCCCCCTCACATACTCATTTGACTTTCTGTATTTACCCCTCTCCTGTGGGCTATCTTGGGGCGTGGCTACATGCCATGTATGACAAGTTTCACATTTCACTTTGAACTATGTGTGTGTGTTTGTGTATTCAACCGTATGTGTGTCCATCTGTGGGCGTATGTATATGTGTAGTAGCTACACTCAGCCACTGTATTTAGAGGGGTGAGCGGGTTTGCTTTAAGTGAGAAAACTCGAACAGCGAGAAACGTGACTGAGGCGTAGACTGACAGTGTTTCCGCTGCACAGCCTCAAAACTAACAAAATGTTTATATACACCCGCACTGCAGGATAGTAGGGACACTTGACAGGATATTTTATGCTACTCATTGTAAAAGTTCGTAGCAAACATGCAAAACCATTTCTACACATTCTACACATACGTAAAAAAAGAAGAAAAAATTCAGTTTCCTGTACAGAACTTTACAATAAATCCTTGAGACTGAGACAGACTGAGTTACAGACAGAGCGATAGAAAGAGATATATATATATATATATAAAATGGTGTATGGGATATATGGTATTTATCTTAACGCAACTTCAACTTTCTGGCCATTTGCCACAGTAACGGAAATAAAAATATATTCAGTTTTTCCATATTTATTCCATGGAGCATGAACGAAGGGCGACGACGGCATCTAATGGACGTATCCCTCTGCTCAGCCACTTTCCATTAGTCCAGCCGCCAAGCGGCTGAGTTGAGCCTGCAGTGCATAATTGGAACTGCCTGTCAGTTCCCACGAGGATTCCCATTTGATCATAAAAAAACGGCAAAGTGCACCCCAATCTCTCTCCCTCTCTCATTTAATCGATAAACCATACAAGAAGAGCTGCTCTCAGTCTATAGGGACAACAGAGTAAGGATAGCACAGCTAGCGCTTATAATTTCCCTAAACATAATCAAAATCCATTTAAGTAAAAGCAAATCGATAAGAAACATAAGTCATAAACTGGAAAAGTCATGCTACACTCTCTCTCTCTCTTAGTAGTCTCTCTTTAGAGTCTTAAAGAGTAGCTAAAAGTGAAGCAAAATGATTTATGCAACAACATTATAATGATAGACAAGTTAAGTCCTTTGATATTATTGCATTTCATTATTCAAAACTGAGTCCTGCCAACTTTGTGGCATATTATTTTAAGTAGCTATCATTAAACGGATACGGCAAAAGTTTTGAAAAGGACTTAAGCAGGTGAACAGATCGCAAAAGTTAAAACTTTTAGTTGGAAAATTTTCAACTCGTATAATAATACGAGTGAATTCGCAGCAGGCAGAAAGTAACTGTTGAAGTTAATGAAACGTTGAGAAAATAACAACAGCAGAAGGTGCTCAGTAACAGACAAAAGCAAATAGATATGTGTGTGTGTGGGTGTGTGTATGAGGAGTATAAAGTGTGTCAAGTGTGTGAAATTAAACACAGCAAAAGATTCTCTTCACATATGTTTTGTACGCAGTACAAAGAAAATCCTTAGACACACACACACAGACACTCACATATACATACAACGATAAGTTTGTTAAGGAAAAGTCCTTAGGAAATCGCAAGAATTTTTCAATTTATTTGTACTGAAGTTAATTATGGCATACGCGCGCGCGCACACACACACACACACACACACACACACAATGCAATTGATTAGCCATGTGAGTGTTTGCTTAAAGCAAGAGACCTGCCGCGGGGGGCTGTTGGTTGCTAGAAAGGGCTTATCCTCTCAATCTGTTTTCAATTGTCAAAAAAAAAAGAAGAAAGAGAAAAGGAAGAAAGCAGTAAGCAGAAAAAAAAACAAAGTAAATGAACTGAAATTTCTCGATAAACATCAGCGCCCGGCGGCAGCACAAAGCGATTCTTAAATTGAAAATAACACAGAGCTGTCAGTTTTTTGTGGGCCTTAAAGAATGTGCCTTTAAACATATACAGGAATCAGGACAAGATTCAAAACACATATAGTAAACACACACACATATACCTACAGAGAGAGAGAGAGAGAGAGAGAGAGGGAGAGACATGGGCACAGACAGCACACCTACATGTGTCATAATCATCATAAAAGACGTTAACTTTAAACTAAGCAGACGCCAATTTGTGATGTGTTGCCATTGTTGTTGTTATTGTTGTTGTTGTGGGGTTGTTTATTATATTGTTGGGGTTTTATCAATTTGTTGTTGTTGCTGTTGCTGCTGCTGGCGGTTGTGTGCTTCGTCGATTTGTGCAACGATGTGGAAAATCTTTGACAAAAATAAAATGTAGCTTTTGGCTTGGGCGCATCGATTTATTGAACAACTACGAGCCAAACATATAAGCTGGATGAATCAGTTAAAGCATACTATATTACATATCAGTTAAAGCACATTTAAGCTAAATAGTTTCAAGATTATATATAGAGCATATACCAACTATTTAGTATACATTCCATTGCTAAACTCATATGCTCTCTCTGTCTTTGCTCGGGGGATTTCAATTATGTCACATAAACGATCAGCCATACTATATATATATATATATATATATATCGTATAATTCTATATATAATCATATATGTAGACCCATTAATATAAATGGCTTTATCTATAGAGCTGCCGCGTGCCAATGGCCCAGAGTTCTTGTTGGTTTTTCCAACAAAATTTTTATATATTTAAATATTTTTCTTTTTTTTTTTTCTTCTCAAAGCAATCAAAATTTCTCTTGCGCCTTGTCAAAAAAAAAAAAATAACAAAAAAAAAAACTAAACGGAGGAAAATTTATTTATACAAGAAAATCTGTTTTCTTTGCGGGCATAAAATATTGATGTAGAAAAAACAAGCCTCAAATTTTCATATTGTTGACAACAACAACAGGAACAACAACAAGTAAAAAATCAAATAACAAATAGGGGCACAAATAACTTTTGGCCTAACTACATGGCGTATGAGTAATAAAATTCATGTTCCTCTGCCACAGATGCTCTTAACGCAATCTCTAACGAACCAACTGAATGATAATGATAATGTTAATGGCAATAAGGTTGTTAATGTCTATGACTGGGCACATATAAGGAAATAAACACGAAACAAGCAACAACAAAAAAATGTATAAAAAACTCATAGAAACAACAACAACAGCAACAAAAACTGTGCACAAAAAGTGTACAACAATAGAAACAGCAAATAGAGAGAGAGAGAGTAGAAGAAAGTAACCACCGTCATGACCTTTGTAAATATGCCACATGTTGCCTGCAGTATATATATATATATATAAAATATATATTCATAGGTATGTGTGTGTGTGTGTGTGTGGTTGTTTTGTGCCTCCTTTTGCTGTCCATTGAAATTAATTTTAACGACAGCAAAGCAACAGGTGTGTGTACGTCTGTGCGTCCAGGTATGTCTCCTTCTATGTATGTGTTAGTATGTGTGTGTGTGTGTGTGTCTATGTGTGTTTCTGTGTGTGTGACCATGGCCATGAAACAAACGACAAGCAGCACCTCCTCCCCCTGTACAACGTAAGTCAGTTCAGGCATAAGAACATTTGACATGAACAGACTTGTACTGACTTGTACACGCAACAGAGAAAGGCCTGAAAGGAACGTCGAAGGGGCACGACAGGAGGCAGCAACATTTGACAGATTCTATATACATATACATATATAAAAAGAAGCTAAACGCTTAGGCTATTGCTATAGTATCCACTTAACTCATCAAAAGTTATGCATAGGATATCTGTTAATGTAAGCATATAGATTCTAGCTGTGAAAATTGTTAGGAAAATCCCTTTTGTTGTGCTCTCAAGCAAAATTCCTTTGCTCTATAAGTAATACTTATGATCTGTGTAAAAATTGTCATTGTTATTATCCAATAATACTCAAAGGATTTTCCCCAACATAGTCTCAGGCTTCATCGAGTAAAGAAACTATTCGCTTCGACAAACATGAATCAATTTTCGCTTGATTCACTCTTTCAGCTGTTGGAAGAGGTAAAAAGCGATACCTTTTACCATCAGCTCGATGCGTTGCGTTGTGGAACTCCGCTGAAGAGCTCTATCTGGCCCTTGGTATTGGTATAGGGTAATATCGAATGGCACTTATCGGCTTTTGTCAGGTTTATCTCAGGCAACAATGAAAAAAAAAGCTAAAAAAAAAAGTACGAGTACCTCCCACAAACAGCAACAAATACATACATGCATATGCACACAAACACACACGCACACACACCAGCATATATATATTGAATTTGTGCGTTGCTGATAACTTAAGTTGCTTGGAATCGGGCACAGCTGTCAGCATACGAGGCAGAGTAGTAGAGTTTCGATAGGTGCATCGATATGGATGTGGATGTGGATTTGGATATGGGTATTGTATATGTAGCTGTGGCTTCTGCTTTCTCTGCCCACACTCTAGATAGGTGGGCTGATTTACTAATATTTGGCCACAAATTTATGTTAATAGCCTGCTTCAATTGCTCTTGTTGTTGTTGTTGTTGCTATTGTTATAGATAAAAGTTGTACCCAAAGTTTCATAATAATCTAAACGCACATGTGGCTCGTGTTGTATGGCGCCATAAAAAATGTGTCCACATCAAAATGAATTGAAAGGCAAGTCCCCAAAAATCTCTATTGATATACCCGTCACATAGTACCCGACGACCCAATGGTAGTCCAATGGAGGCCAATCAAGTTGACTCAATGCGTTTCCAACGTTCATTGTCGGGCAATTAGAGGCAGGAACCTCCCCTCTTCAGCCACATACAGCCATCCCTTTGGCCTAACTGCTGTTGTGTTCTGTTTGATTCAGTTAGCTTGTTAGCTAGGCCTCTGTGGCATGAATGGAATGCAAACAAGTCTGGTAGCAAGCTGTTGGTAGCTGTTGCTGGCCAAGTTGGTGACTTCATCTGCACCAGTTTTATGCTTGAACGGTTGACCAGCAGACCCACCGTAAGGACTTTTGTATATGTATTGTATCCCTTTTTTTTTGCTTAAAATGCATTGTTGGATATTCACATTAAAGGCTTGGGTCCGAACTTGGTAGCAAATCAAGCGTTAAGTCACAGAGACAATGCCTTCAAAATATAAAACCTTTCCGGTTGCTTGTCAAGCAAAGCATGTTTTGGGCCAAGTTTAAAGGATACTCAGTATGTTATATAACACAACTACATCCCTACCCACCTACTTGCTACCTCTCCGCTGTCCCTCTACTCATTATCACATAAAGTTTTGCATTATTTACAGTGCAGAATTCCCTTTGTGTTCCGTTTCCTTAGCTGCTGCTGTTCGTTCGCCCCGGACAAGCACCAGGGTACAAGTCAACGCAAATAAAGCGAGTTTTTAATTATTTACGTTTTAATCATTTAAAAAAAAATTAATTACTACCAAATGAAGCAGCAACACAAGCAGCAACACAAGCAGCAACACAAGCAGCAACACAAGCAACAGCAGCAGAAATGTGACAAAAGCAGCTGCATACCGAGAGGTTTCACTGTCTTTTACTTGAAGGTGACCTATAGATGAACCCAAAGGGTTTGGGTCAACTGAACTGTTATAGACTCTAGCTAAGCAGCGGCATTCGTTGCATTTATATAAGACAAATATCAATTACATTTGAGCTATTCTTTAATTAAAAACTTGATTGTCATTGGACTAGAAATATATATCTATAGAATTTGATTAGATTATGTCATGTAACTCGAAGTTAATTAAAAAATTTGTTATGAAGTTTAATTGAATTCTTATACACAAAACATCAATAAATTGCGGGAATGTCCTCACAGGAGCAACTCATTGTTTGAAATTTAGCTACCAAATGCAAACTGCACTTAAGGGAAAATCCAAAATAAGATATTTAGATATACGCATATAGCCCATGCTATATGCAATACTTTCTACAGGGTATTAACAATTGGAGAATTTCCTTTCAATGTTTTGCTTTAGACAGCTTTAGTTGGCAGCAGCCAGACACAAGCCCAAATTGCACTTGGAATGGTGCGGGGGGAAAGTAGTCGAGGAAAATTAACTGAAAGCTGCTTGTACTGTTAGCCGTGGAAGTAGAACGACTTTGAAACGTAATTCGATTATGCAGGACTATGGAGCAAGTAGAGCAACAACTTGAGCAGGTGATGCGGTAAGGCGGTGAGGTGGTTGCAGTACAGCGGCTCAAGATATAAACGTTGCCAACAGCTTATGATGCATGTCTAAGTAGTGGGAGCCTAAATAGATTACAAATATGTATTCATCATCATTGGTGTGCTCCATGTCTTCATGCTATGGCAATCAGATCAGACCGCTTCATTCATCAGCTTTATACTTATATAGCCAATGCCTTTGTGGATATTAGTTATAGCCTGTAGCCTGGGGTACTTATAAATTTAATTTTAGAGTGCCTTAGGTCTAGATGTTGAGCAATTGGCTTAAAGGCAACTCAGAAATGGATTTCATTGCGTTTAGTTTGTTCGCCTCTTTTGGCCTGTAAATGGCAATTAGTGTCAATTAAACTGAAAAACTCTTGGCCAAAGCTGAGAATTGCAATTTTATACCACACCTCCTCACCCCTTTAAGCCTGAAGTAGCAATACAATATTTGTGCTTTTTTTTTCATTTACTCTGCTAACCCATTTCGACCGCTGTGGAACTTGACGCACAAAGTTTGCTGCAAAAGTTTCATCATCAACAGTTGCCACTTGAGGCATAGCAGGCCAACGCGTAACCGATTGAGGCAATCTCTAGATTCTTCATTCATTTTGGATTGCCTATTTACATCATTAATTGTGAAATGTTTGGATGAGAAAGTTCCGCCCTTAACGCCGCCTTCTATTATCCATGAAAATGATGCAAGAAAAATGAAAAATAAACTAGAAAAAAAAGGAAAGCCAAACATATCCAAAGCAAAATTTATTTTTAGCAAAATAAATATTACGTGATTAAACAACGGACACTCGCAACGCATCACATGAACATACATACACACACACACACACATGCATACACACATATATATACATGAGCATACTTGAGATGCTAAGATATGTGAGTGTGTGTGTGTGTAAAAGACTTCAGAATACAATGTAGAATATTTTGTTAGCGTAACGAAAGAGTTGCTGATAGCCAAGATGGTTTCTTGGCATCGAGCACTGACAGCGATTTTAGTTTTATGTTTATAGATAAGTGAATTATAATATTATGATATGTGAATATTTATAAACTATAGAAAATGTAATCAAAAATAGTTCAATTTAAGACTCTATATACAATAGTAACTCTGAACTGAGTGCAATTATTGAGACAAGTTTCGTGACGTTTAATATATGTTGAAATGTGCAAGTACTAAGAACTCCTAACAACACTTGAGTATGAGTTATAATAGAGGTTATATGGCATATCGATAACTGATTTAAGATATCGATAAAGTATTATAGTTATAGCACAACCTTAAAGGAGTAGTCTTTAGCTTAGAAAAGTTGCCTTCAGTTCAAGCAAACCAATTATTATCAATGATCCATTAAACGACTTGAATCAAACATGGCTTAAGACAAGCTCAAAAGGAACAAAGAGAGAGAGAGAGAGAGAGAGAGAGAGAGAAACATTGTGGCTGCTAATCAGCAGCCTACTTTGAGTATGCATAGGCCAAAAGAGTACAGCTAGCTGTATGAAGCTTAGCATACAAAGCAGATCTAATTTATACAGCTAACTAAAGTTGGATTATATTAGATACTAGTAGTAGTAATTATCTTATATTAATTATTAATGGGATTATATTTAATAGTGGGAATTATATTTTATAGACTAAATTGGTTTGCCTAATGCATAATTGCTGCCTCACAATTTGCCACCCGCGCTAGAAGCGTCATTTTTAATGCCATTTTGTGGATGGTAATTTTTATTTTATTTATTTTTTCTTCTTTTTTTTTGTACTCTTTGTCTGTGCTTTGGGACTTTTGTGACCCAGTTTCGTGGGACGCGTGAAAAGCAAAAGAGATTATAAATAAAATGTGTGAGTGACAGAAAGGGGTAGCGAAAGTAGAGACAGACAGAGATGGCAACAATGGAAGACAGATAGAGATAGCGGACAGACATGTGTGACGTGTGTAAGGCGAAAATATGTGTTTTATGGCAAAAAGTGAAAATGAAAAATCACACAGCAAATTATGTTGCATGTTGTTTTACACATTTTGCCACTTGTTGTTTTTTTTGTTTCTCTGGTTTAGTTATTTATAAAATTTAGCTACATAAAACTACAAATTGTAGTTGCAAATAAAAATTTTCATTTCATTTACAAAATGTATTTTTTTTCTTCTTTCTATTTTATTCCTCATTTTTATTTTGTTGTATGTACATTGGTTGTTGTTTGTGTTTATTTTGTGTCATTTTGTTTATTTGCAGCTGCACAAGAAATTCAGTTATGCACTCACAAGTGCAACCACATCAACTGCAAACAAGAAAAGTATATGCAAAAGCTACAGCCACAGCTTCAGCACCAACAACTGCTTCAGCACCAAAATACACAATATTTTTTACAGTTATATAGAGATTAAAAAAAAGAAAAAACAAGTAGAAAAAAATACTAAAAGCAACTAGAAACAACACCATAAAAGTTAGTAAAACGAACCACTGAGAAGCACTCAACAAAATGGTCGACGACATTTCACCAATGCACCATAGGATGCAAAAGAAGACGCGCAGCGCCTCTATTTGTGCCACAGGCGCCAGCATTGAGACGGTCATTCATAATATGCCCTCAGGCAGTGCGACGCCTGAGGGCGGTACACCCGGCTATAGACGTCGCCGTCCTGCCACACGGTCCCAAAGTGCACGCATAACATCCGGCGCCAGATCGGTGAGTAACAGACATTTATATATATATAATATATATATAGTTTATTGGCAGTAGTTAGGATTTCTAATTAGTTAGTTAATTACATAGAATCATACAATATTTAATTAATTGCTTGTTGCGTTATAGTCGTTGAGCACCTTAGAGATGTGTGCGTGACTGTGTAATATACATTAACTATCGCGTGAGCTTCTGCTTTGCAATTGCACACACACACACACACACACACTCACGCATATTTAACTATATAATTTTATTTCATTTATATGATTTGTAGAATTTAATGTATCGAATCTAAGCATTATTATCTTTTACAGCTATCATGGAGGTAATCCTTAACAATATTATGTAGGTCCTATTGGTCTCTTACTATGACTTGCCTTACCTCTCAAAAATAGTGTATGACTATATATAATCTGCCATGAAATCAATTGTTTCAAACAGAAATAGTGAAAATATCTCTTTTATAGTCAAATAAATGTAATAATAGTTAAGTTTATATAAACAATCAGACTTCCATCTCTAGTTTTGATATACTGTGCATAGTTCATAGTTCATAGTGCTGCAGACTACAATGAAATTTAATATGCTCGCACTTGAAGCAAGTACATGAATCCTTTGCAGTTAAATAGTGCCATGTGCTTTGTTTGGCAAAAAGGATTCGTATTGCTGCTTGAGCTGCACAATATGTAGCTGCAGGCCAAGACATCAGTTAAAGTTAACTGGCAGTTCACTGGACTCATTCAGTTTTCTTGCACAAAATACAAAATACAAAATACAAATCAGATTTAGTTGCTTGTTGCCTGCAGCAGCTGCTGTTGCTGTTGCTGTTACTGTTGCTGTTCTTGCCCCTTTGGTACATGCAACAAGCAAAAGTTGAAATCGACAGAAACTATTTGCGTGCCAGAAAGTGGCAGAGTTGTTGTTGTTGTTGTTCTTATTGCAACATTTACATGCAAATTTGTTAGCCATGTTTATTTGGTAATGCAATCACGTGCATTCTGACATTTAATTGCCCGTTTGTAAGTTCAAGCATGTAATACTTTGGTTGAAATGAAAATTTATGAAGTTACAGTCAAAGGATTTTGAAAAAAAAACGAGATGAAATCAATTGTTGGACTGCAGTTCGTTGGATTAAATCCGTCGCTTTTTTTTTATTGATTTTGAGGTTTAGAACTTAAAATTGGAGAAAGAAACTTGAAGAAACTTGAAGAAATGGAATCAATGGGTGTAATTTATAGAGGCGTTATTCGATGGTGGTACATATGTATGCGGCACTAGAGAGGGACTTAGCCCATAGATCATTTGCTCAACCAATTGACGTTCCAGCATTGCATCTCTTCCTATTTGAGAGTCTCGAATTCTTGATATTTGTTTGTTAAGAGAATTCATGCGCAATTGATGCTCTAGACTCCAGGTTTCCGCCTCAACTCCTACTGTTTCGCGTGATTTAGACAATTGGATGCGACGATGGGCACAGCGTTTCTTCTTTGCACGTCTTTGTAGGTCAACAATATCCTTTGGTAATGGTTCTATTGCTATTACTTCGGGGCATGGCACAGTCGGACGTAGGCAATGACAGTAACCAAGATTTTGTTCAAGATACTCTTCAAATTCTTCGCAAGGTAGTAGCATTTTTTTGTACTCCTCCAAGTTGTTCATATCGGCTGGATCCAGTAGACGAGCACCATTGTCGAGCTTCAGATGATCACAATAAAAATAGCTAAACAATTCTTCTGCCAGATCGATAAAGAACTGAATGGGCTTGTGAAAGGCATCACCTAGTATGAAAGGAGTCTCATCAGTGAAGTCCAACTCTGCAGTAATGCTACGGAAATCCAATAGATTTTTTCGAATCAGAGATATACCACGACCAATGCCCACATTAGAGGCTGTTATGACATGAAAGTGTGTTTGATACTGATTGATGAGTGTATCTTCCGCTGCAAAACAGCGCGTTTGGGGCATCTTGCAGGTGTTATCCAAGAATATGCTATACTCCTCAGTCAGTGTCCAAAGTTTATCTACCGCTGTACGCTGTAATGCTCGTTCCTTTTGCCACTCCTTGAAAAAGTTGCGATAAACTTCGTCAAGCAGCAATAGTTCACGTAAGACAGAACTTTCTAGTCCTACATGATCCCTTCTTATACGACTAAAAACGGGACCCATAGTACTCCTCTGAACCTGACTCAGCGAGTACTCACTGTTATGAACGAAATATGAAGTCCAACGTTTTTCGTCCATTTTAGAATCGGTTTAAAAAATGTGTATTCAGACAAGAGAACTATCTTTTAGTTTCCTCTTCTCCCTCTTTCTCACTCTCTAAAGAAAATCTCTCCTCAGAAAATTTATAATAGTTAAGCGAAACTTTGTCAACTAGATTGAGAATGTAATGAAACTTTTTACTAATTTGTTACAGATCAGAAAAGTTGCCTTTGATTAAGATTGTTCCTCTAGCTAAAAGCTATTTTCGAATATTTTTGCTATACGTCATTGGTATAATATTATTTTACAATGTTTAATGCATTGCGTCTAAGATATCGGCATAACATTTCCAAACAAGAACAAGGCCCAGGGGAAGGACTAAAGTTTGACAGTTGTCAACCAAAAGGCATTGAATTTCAAGTCATAATAAAAACCAATACAAAAGACCAAGTCTGAGTCAGGGTCTAAATGCTTGGCAAGTGCCGTTTAAGCTCTTTTTACTACATCCCAAATGCGACACTTTTGTTCCATTCAAAACAGGAGCAGAAATGGTAGCGTTAACTTTAGCTTCGTTTACAACCCAATCCACTGTGTTGCTTTTGGAGGAGTGTGAATTGAATTATGTTCAGGGTAAATTCAATTTCTGATGAGATGCCGCACAAAGGCATCACGTCTGAAAACGCGTCAAAAGACACGCCAGTCCACGTTGCTTATGACTAACGCCAGCGAGGGCGTAATGCATGTGTTTGTCCGTTTGTCCTGCTCTCATTCTGACATTATTAGCACACAAACCGTCGCTATGTGCAACTGATTCAAAGCTAAAAATGTCAACGATGCGCTGCAAATTGCGAGTGTGCCAGAACATAGGGAAAAAACTTTTACCAAACTCAGCAACAATTTTACACACATGCCATATGCGCGAAACTGTAAAAATGGCTTGGGGCGTGCCCATCATAATTTTTTGCAAAAAGGCTAGAAGGCAAACGGAATGATATGAGTTCTGTTTTTCTTGTTTGCAAACAAGAAAAAAAAAAAAGAAAATAACGTCAAAACTTCCAGCTCTGTCGATTCTATAATAGGTTCACAATGAATGACGCACTTATTAAGCTTCAGACAGCAAAGTTTAATGAGAATATGAAGTAGACAAAAGCTAAACAATGGAAGCCAACAGAAAGAAGGCATAGCAAATGAAAGACAGACATAAAGGGAAAGAGACAGAATAGTCCTGGTACAATATAAACACAACACATCCACAGATTGACAATCAGAATATTTCGAACAACAACTTTAGAATGCAAACTGCTGCTTAACAAGTAGTAACAACAAGTTCCATTTGACGTTTGCATTCATTTTCTCCTAATGAGTTTATAAAATGAGAAAATATGTTAAGTTTTAACAAGTGGTGGTGCCGTTACATCCCAATGGCATTTTTATACATAGACTAAAACTATAACTAGATAATGGACAAGTAACGACTTACAAGTGTACAATAATCAGATACGGCTTTAGCAAGTGTAGATATTGGAAATTGCATTAATTAAACTCTGATACACAAATTTGTAGTTAATTAAATAGATAAGACAAAGAACACATTGAATTTTGCACTAATTGAAACACTTTAAACACTTTGCACTTTAATAATTGTCTTTCGCGCCAAAAAGAAGCATTTTTTCGTTTTACCGTTATGCTCAGCTGAGCTGTTACTGCTCAATTGAGCTGTTGTGGGAAGTTTGATCTGTTGTGAGGAGTAAAAATGTTATAGGCAGTTAGATCTGGTAAGTGGGATAAGTTGATCTGTTATGGGGAGCAAGAACTATTAGGGGGAGTAAAATCTATTATGACAACCTGTTGTAAAAATTGTTCCGGACAACAAGTTGACAATATTGTTGTCCCGCTCTAGAATGTTGAAAATGCCTTAAGCTCTTTTAAGTCCTGACAGTGCTGTCAGATTAGCAATTGCTTTAATTTAATTGAATGTTTGTAGGTAAATTATATATGATAATAAAAATTTTGTATATAAATATATTTAAAGTTATTCGAACTTGCCTTAGGGAAAAACAAATAAAATAAATTACCAACTTGACGCAGTGCGCAGCCACAGAGTAAAACAATGCCCCAAGGACTAATTGGGAATTAGGCAGACACAAATTGAAGACAATGAAGAATAGAAAGAATAGAGTGTGCTTGTAGTAGAGGCACTATAACCCAGGATCAAACGTACAAAAGCCGGATGTAATTAATTTCCCTAGCAAAGTCAAACTAAGTGAAGACAGGCTGCATCCGGCAATGACACCCAAAACGAATGAAATTATATATATAAAAGTTTATATATAGTCATACTCACTACATATATATATGTATAGTTATATATATAGTACGAATATGGATGCCATACAACAATATTTGATTAAGTCTCAAAGTAAACCTCACAAATATGGCACAAGAGGAGCAATTACTGGTCACGCGAGCTGAAGAGCTGCCAAGCTGTTGGCGGTTCATGAATTGTGGGCGCCATAAAAAGGCGCAAGGCATTGGCCACTAAATAAACAGAACGAACTTGGCTAATAGCCGCCCGCCTGGCGCCCACTATGACACTGGCATTGGCTTTAGCTTTAGCTTTAGCTGGTGCTAGCTCTTAACGTGGCCCAAATCCACAGGCACTTGACGGCTACGGCTGCTGATGCCAGCACGTAAAAAGTGCTTCCGGCTAGCGTCCTGTGAAATCCCGAAACGGTTCAAGCTATTATCAAGAGGAGGAGAGGCAACAGGCAAACAGGAGAACTTGGTAACAGGAAACAGCTAACAAAGTTGGACGCTCGCCATACACATACAAACATGTCTCTAAAACTTTTGTCCTGTATGCCAAAGTAACTGTAAAAGAAGCAGCTTCATTGTAGTAGAACAGGCGTGGCGGCATGGTAAATGAAGCGAGACAGCGTACAGAGACACGTACCAAGACAGGCACAAAGACAGGTGTTTGCATGAGTTTTCGTTACGTTGTCAACACGTTGCCAGTTAGCCCAGCCTCCGCTAGCTGACAGTCGAAGGCTAGTAAGGATTTAGTTTGCCACAGTACTTGTATAAAAAACAAACGCAACGCTGATTGCCATTTGAGTGACAAGCAGCTTAAAACTACCACTAGAAGGACTGTTACTGCATCCTTAAACCTTGACATTTTCCTGCAAGCAAAACTTAGCAACTATTTCTTCTTAGCCATATATGTATATTAAATGGTTAAAAAGGTTGTAAAAAGTTTCAGCATAAACACAAGTTTTTTTAAGGCAAGTTGTTTAAACCCGACTCTTTTCATTTGAAGGGTTTTTAAATTTAAGGATAGTCGTTAAGTTTGCTTAATCAAGAAGTCAAATTGTCGCCTCGGCTATGTGCCAAGTTTAGCAGAGCAGACGATAAATTCAGTTGGAAAAAAACAAATGCAATTTGATTTGTGTTTGACATTTTGCAATTTAATTTCTGGCTATGCCAGTGCATAAATCAATCTCTGATAGACATTAACATGGACATTGCCAAGGCTATAGCATTGCGACAATTGCTCAGTGCCGCAGCTGGTTACTGATTGATGATGGACTAAGACAAGATTACGTATACGCCACTTGGCCTTAAGCTTGCTCGTCTGTTACTGTTACTTGCACTTAAACACTTTTTATCTTCGCTTTTTTTCTTTATTTATTTCTTTAGGTACGCCGACGCACTCAAGCCCAGCAGCAGCAACAACAACAACAACATACACTGCAGGAGACACGCTCATATTGCACCAGTGAGCCAAGACTCAGTGAAACGGAGACGCCACCGCAGCGTCGCAAGTTATCCCAGCGTCGGCCACAGCCACACGGTAGGTCCGAGTTTCAGTCCCTTTTTAATGACCGGCGAGAGGCAAAGCAATCAAAAACTGTGCCGCCAACAAATTAGCCAGTTTTATGTGGCAGAAGAGAGACTGGGAGAGAGCTCTTAGCCAAATTACTGGCCTGCCAGCGTGTGGCCAAATAAAAGTTAGCCAAAGCAGCGACTTCTGACCATAAATGGTTTACAGTCTCAACAGGAGCTGGCGGCAGACAGCTTCTTAGTTATGACAGCCAATTTGTAACGCTGAGAGATCAGCACTTAATCATTATAAATACATCTTCGAGACAAGTTGACGACTTTAAATACAGCATAAACAAGAGCACAGTGGCGTACGCAAGTATATTCCCAGGGGTTACTTTAAGTTTATTCGTTATTTAGTTTGTTAGTTTACAAGAAATCAAAAAGCTGAACAATTCGGTGCAAGCAGCATACCTTACCCCCCTGCCCCTTTGGGAACGCCACTGTTTTGTTGACACTTTACTACATAGAATTTCCATTTGGGTTGATTTAATTAAGCGCTTATCGTTCACTCAGCCAGGAAGATCATTGAACCCAAGCATTGACCCACTTTTTCAATACATTCAACAAATCAGCATAAGACACATAATGTAAAAGTAAATGAGCCCCACCCCTCTACTACCCTTGTGTTGTGCTAAGTTGTTATAAAGTGAATTAGTTGCTTGGAAAATGCATTGAAATCTTTGATTGTAATGCAATTTGAGGATGTATTAATTTTATTTCCATCATTCAACAGGACATAGAAAATCGAACGCCTTTCTGGACGTGCCCACAATGAACATGCATCATCTGAGAGTGAACGATGATGATGAGGATGTGGATCGTTTGCGTACATTCAGTGCATCCAAAGGAGGTAAGTCAGAAGGACATCATATACACACACTCATACACACTCACACACACACACACACACACATTGTTAGAGGAGGTAAAAAGTTGGGACATACAAAAGGTTTCTTAGCCGCATTTATTAATTTCAAAATTGAAAATCAACAAAGGACCCTAAGGGATAGATGCTAGGGATTAAATTTAACAATAGAAAAAGGAAGTCACACACACACACACACATTCAGCATACAGCAACGTACTGGCTATTAGGCAAGAAATTATTGTTTTCACACACACAACACACAGACACACGTATGTATATAGAGTCAAAGCAGAAGTTATTGAAATCCTAAAAGGATAAGCTTACGTTGGTTTATGTAAAAGGATATCAGTGGCATTAAATGCCATTTAGGATATACCCATTTATATAGCACAACCGTAGACTTCATTTCTTTATATGGTATTTGTGTCACGTTATTGTTACACATACGCAACGTGGGCTTACAATACCGCACACACACACACCATGTATCTGTATGTGTGTTAAAGTGTATGGTTAAAGTGCGTGTCTATGTTTGCATATATAAATGCATGTAGTCTTTAAGTACGTGTTTAAGCACAAACTAAACTACACACGCACACAGATAGACACACGTACACATACATAAAACTGCAAGATTTGACATCAGACAGTTAGCTGCTTGCCTTCGCCTTTGAAGCGAGTGTTTAGACTATGTTAAGCAATTGGTTGTGTGTCGAATAGGTCCTATGGGAAACCTAACACATCTTCACTCAAAATGTAACTTAACCAGAATAGTTGATAGAATATAATAGAAGTTGAGTGCCAGAGTTCCCAAACTTCTGTGTTTCAAGTTACATGTTAAAGGATCAGTTAAATTTGTTCAGTTAATGTAGATAAGTTATGGTAGATAAATTGACTTACCTACAATCCTATATATCATATTGCTCTATGAGAAGTAAAGCTATATATCCATAGAGAAATCCTTTTCCAAGCGTTCAGCAAGAGCTTAAACTCATTGAAATTCCTCTTCGTATTTCAGATCATGTCGCAACTGAAATATAAATTTATAAAAAGAGTAAATTAGAAATAGATCACCTTTTCTTTCAACATTAAAACAGAGACTTTAACCCTAAATAATCCTATAAACTCATAGAAAAAAACATTGCCTACTTTTAAGGGTATACGTAGTGGGTTAAATTCAGCTTTGCGCAAACTGTAACTGACACCAACTGTCGCCTTCTAGGAATACAAGCCGCACACACATACACATACGCATAGACACACATACATATAGAATGAATTAAGTTCTATTGGTATAAATTGTAAGACAGTTCGTGGGTTGCCAAAGATGGCAAAAGTTCAGACTTGCCGCTTGTTTCAAATGGTAGCATAGCGTAACGCAGTGCATATTAAAATTCAATGAAGTTTCAGCGTTTACAGAGCTAAATTGCTTTCAAATAACAAGAATATGTAAATTTATTTGTGTGCATGTGTTTGTGTGTGGTATGCTTGCGGTTATGTCTGGTGCGTCATGTGCACAAATTTAATTAAACTTAATACGGAGGGACGTAAAGGAAACGCTAGAAATCATCAATTATGTTTACATTTTGAAATGTAATATGAAAAGAAATGTTAAACAGAATTAAATTTTAAGTAATTCTTACAATTTATATATATATATACACAAATACACACAAATATGTATATAGATGTGTGTGTGGGTGGAGTGTGATTAATTGGCACACTGTCGTGTGTCAGTCGTCAGTGTCAGCCAATGAATTGTCGGGAGTAAAAAAAAAATTCAATGAAAAGTTGACCAAAAGCGACCACAATGCCTGATATAACTGTGTATGTGTGTATGTGTGTGTGTGTGTGTATTGCTGTTGTGCCTGTAGCTGAGATTACAGTAAATGTATATAGTAGTGTTGGCTGGCAGTGGAAGTGGTTATGTTGACGCTCACTGTGTAAATTGAATTATAATTGAATGATGTCCACGCATGTCCCAATTGCGTCTGAAAACTGTACATTGACTGGGGCGTGGCACTGTTTGTGTACATATAAATGTGTGAGTAAGCATATCGACACATATGTCTTTAGATTTGTTGCAGCTGCTTGGCTTTAATTCTCTGCTGATTTATTTAAAAAAAAATAAATATAGAAAAAAGCAATTAAAAAAACGCAAAAAAAATCATTTAAAACATTTTTCAAATGGTAAATTAGCCTTGAAGCAGGCCAAAGCCATTGACTTTGCCTTCGCCATTGCCTTAACCTTCTCCTGCTCCAGCTCTAGTTTTGCATATTTATATAAAAACCCTGAAAACTGGAAAATTGCTAATCACACAAACAAATCAAAACATGTGCAAAATCTCGTGCAACACTTGTCGAACACTTTTCAAAAATCAAATTGAAATTTATTTGCTTAACCAATTCTTCATCTATATGAAACACAAAACAAAGAGCAAGAAGAGGTAAAAAAAAAAAGAAATGAAACGAAAGCAAATTTATGCTAAAAGGCACTTCAAAGTGGCCATAAAGAAATACAGAAAATAAAGCAAAAATCGAGGGAAATAAAAAACAAAAATTAAATTGAAAATTTAAAATTTTTTTTGCAAGTGTTGCGTTGATTGAGATTATAAAAAGCTAGAAAGAAAACTAAATGGAAATGTTTTAGACGTCAAGATACACTACAACAAACAGCAACAACAACAAATCAAATCAATTTAGTGGTTTGCAAAGCTAAAAGCAGTGCACTGCTTGTGCCCCAAGCAGCGCTGTTGCTAAGCAAAAAAAACTACTATTATAAGCAAAAAATTTGCAAGAAATTCAAAGAAAAAGAACTAGTTTTCCACTATAAAATAGTAGCGTATATATGCTATAGAAACTGTATAGTATTGTTTAACTATTGATGAGAAAAAACGATACTATCGCTTGCCCAAAAACTATCGCTAACTGCAGCAACAGTTGAAGCTATCTTCTTGCTTTTATATTTGCTGAAAATCAACAGCAAAACACATACATTTCATTCTGATTTTGTTAAGGAATGAAATCTATATATATATATATATATACTATATATATTTTATTATTATAAATTGTATGTTATCCGTTTCCTGGTAATGTTTCGATTAAGTCATGGCAAATGATTACTCAAAAATTCTTTTTTGTTTACTTGATTGCAATATTACCTAGATATTATATATTAGGAATATATATATAGATTTTGATTACATTTCAGAGTTAATCTTGCCAGGTTTTAAAGATAAAATAGCCATAAACTTTTTGGGGCCATTTAATGATCAACACTTGATGATTTGCCATTGATTTTTCACTGGTCAGAAATCTAAAATTAAAACAATTTTAAACAAATATTTATTTTGTAAGAAAGCCAAACAAAAACCCAAAATCAATTGTTTCAAATTTTTATTGCTGCCAGTTTTCACCTTATTTCAGATACAAACACAGACATACACATTTCTATATATATATATATATATATATATAAAGATATATTTGTGTGAGTATTGAAATGAAATAATTGCAAATTTTGTAAATTTATTTCTCTAAATTGCCATCAAGTCGCCAGCTCCTTTTATGACTTTTCAATGTACAAAATGGCCTTCTCACAGTTTGTAAATAGCTCTATACATATATATATACACATATACCAACACTTTTAAACATTCTGACGTGTGTACATATGTAAATAATGTTTATAGTCATTTTGGTAATTAATTCAATTTGCACAATTAACGAATGCCAACAAAATTCATAAGAAAAAAAACTCAAAAAAAAATGTTTTTAAATGCAGCAAAACGTTATAAATCTGACCATAAATATAATTATGATACATATATAAAAATAAATATATATATTTAAATATTTATATGTATTACACAATGCACAATTTCATTTTCATTTCACCTTTGGCATAACATTAGAGTTCATCCTCTCTGCTATAGAAAGACGCAGAGGCTATTTGCTTTTGACCTCTTATTATGTATATGTATATAATGAATATATCTATATATCTATAGATTAAGCATATATATAGATATGCATATATCTATATATATATTTTGAATTACTTCTGCTGCAATAAATAAAATGAATACAATGAATACATTCGAGTATAATGCAGGAAGTGGTCTCATTTCAATTACACAGCACAGTCAAGGGTTACATATTTCATTAGGCCACAAGCTGATTAAGTCTATATACTACAGTTTATTAACTATAAACTATATATAGTGTAGAATATATAGTACATAAAGCAATAGTATAAATCAGATACATTTGCATTTTGTCTGCCTACCTCAATGCACTTTGGCTATGGAATGGAATGTTTTGAATTTTAGTTAATGAATTTTTAAATTTAAAGCCGCAATTGAATCGGCCTTTTGGCCACAAATGGCAGCTGCAAAAAACCATTTCAAGTAAGCCACAACAATACGTGTAACAAAAAAACAAAGAAAAAGGACAGCTAAAAAAGGAAGCAGCTTCATTTTGGCAGATACAAAAAACAGGGCAAAGTGTGGAGGGACTAGGGAAGACTAAAAGGAAGTGGCACGTAGCCCTATACAATAGATAGATTAAGCATTGTTGTTGTTGTCGTTGTGTTTCTGTTGCTGCCGCCAGCTGCCAGCAGGCAGGAAACAGCAATTTTACCAAGCGCAACGTGGCGTATGAGCAACAACACACACAATGACTCGTTGCACATACGCAACGTGCGCCACACAATAAAAGTAAGAAAAAAAGCGAAAAAAAAGTACAAAAAAGAAGAAGCAGAGAGCGTTGTGTTGTGCATTTTTAGTTAGTTTAAGCTCAAAGCTATTTTGTGTAGGTGTGTGTGTGTGTGTGTGTATGTATGTATGTATGTAACTCATAGTGCTTACCTCACACAATTGCAGGCATCATCAATCGCGGGGATTCGTTCAGAAGGCGCCGCTCGAGGAGCAACAGCCTGGCACCAGTTAGTCCTATGCATGCGCGCAATGCCATGGCTGGACTCAATGGTGGTGGCGGTGGTGGCAGCAGCTTAGGTCTGGGCAGTGGATACAATGGCGGTGGTAGTAGCAATGGCTTTGCTGATGGCAGCGGTCAGGACAATCATCAGCCTGTGGAATTCTATCGCGTGGAAATGCTTGGCTCAGCTGGTGTGGGTAAACAGGCGCTTGTCTCACAGTTTCGCACCTCCGATTGCATCAATGCCTATGATGGACCAGGTAAGTGCATATAGACAATTGCAAAACACACACTCACACACATACACACGCACACATAAAGTCATAAAGGTTAATCTCTCTTTGCACTTTGCAGAATGCGATGAGGCCGAACAGAACATTTCAATTATTTTGAATGGCACCGAGTCGGAGCTTAAGTTTCTGACTGGCAACACGGAGCGCAAGGTAAGGCTCTAGTAAACCCAATTGCATCATTTGTCAAACCATAACACGCACACACACACATACACGAATACACTTGTTGATGTTGTTGCCCTTGAGGCAAGATGCCTTTAGGCGCGTTTTGTATGCGCCACGGGAGCTCATTGGATTTCTCTGTGTTTGTTTGTTTGTTTTGCGCGTAATTGTTGTTAAATATTTCACGATTAACTGTAGAATGTACACAGTTGTACACTAAATCCAGCACCCACTGTAGTAGCTAGTGTCCAAGATAAATGAGTTGTTGTCAAAGCTGATGGGATTTACACAGGACCTCGACTTTTCAGCTGAAACCAAAAGCAATTTAGCATTTTGTTGCTGTGCCTCAAATCCTCAACTAAATGAATTAATTACAAAGGGAATATGCGTCTTCATAGAGCTCTACGTGCCGAAGATGTAGAAGTTACTGTTGCTGGTTAGCTGCAGCAGCTGCCACAAAAACTTTGTGCCACTAATTAAACCACAAATGTTTCCAAATAGAAACAAATTGTGAATTAGTTACCCCAAACGAAAAACAAAAAAAAAAACAACCAACTAATGTAAGAGACCCCAGAAGAACTACTTACACAAGTTGCAACTAGAAAACTTGTGGTTGCTTGCCACTTTGCATACTTCAACCACTAACCACCAACCACCAAACTTCATTATGCATCCATTGCTCAAGCAAATGTGCAGCACCTGTAAACAGTATAATAGAATTTCGTGCAGCTGCTTAAGCAAAGTCTAACTAAGCTTTTCAAATGAAAATGCAAATGAAAATTGCACTAAATTTTATGAATATCTTAATCTCTTCATATAAACAGATTATATAGTAGTTATATATAAAATCAAGGTGAATATGACAAGAGCTAGAGAAGTTGAATTAGGGGAAGTTTCTATAGAGTAGAAGGAAGAATTTTCATTGCAGTTTTGTAAGTTTGGTACACATTATAAAGGTTCAGTTAAGTATATAGTACACTTAGCATATATTTGAGAACAGTTTTTGAAGAAAAGAATCAATCACAAATCGCTTTATTCTGACGGATATGGTTAGTAGCAGCAGCCGCTGTCAAACTTAACTCAGACAAAGCGGTACAGAACAACATCAAGCGCTGATACTACACATAACAGTGCTATATATGCATTATATAGTAACTGTATAGTATAGCTTGAAGATAAATTATAATTAAATGAATATTCATTAGCTGACAGACAGTTTTATATGAAAAAGTTGAGTTAAAAAAGACATTTTTCTATTTAGTATCTGGTTGAGTTATAGGTGCGTAGATGGGGATTATGGCAAATGTTTAGTAGTTTTTGCAAATACGAAACAAACCAAAAACAAAGCAAAAACAACAGCAAACATATAAAAGAACACATAACAAAACAGCACAAAAACAACAGCGATAAACATGCAATCGAAATGCCAAATTGCTGGCCAAATGCCAAATGCCAAATGACCAGAACGCAGCCCAACGGGCAATGGGAACATGACGATTGAGTTGGATTGAGTATGACTATAGAAATGAATCCTAAGGCGTATATACATATATACTATATATATGTATATAGATTTTGTATGTAAAGGGGTAGAGGAGATTGGTAGAACGTCGCAACGCTGGCGCAAATAATAATGGCGATGATTAAAATGACGTTTGTGAACCCAACAAACAGTATGAAAAGAGTAAGAAAGAGATAGCTACAGAGAGAGAGAGAGAGAGAGAGAGAGAGAGAGAGTGGGTAAGGGGGGCTAAGAAAGATTAAATAGCGTTGACAAACAAAAGGAAATGGAAAGAAATTATCCACTTTTGGACAAAGAAAGTAGCGAAAGCTCATTTAAACCTTGCGTTCATGCATAAGTTGAAAGTTGAAAGAACAAATAATAAACAGCGAAAATTGTTGACTAAACGTGTAACGAATGCACACAAGCATGGCTCTCAATCATAAACACCTTGGCACACGCTCATACAACACACATACATACTTAAAGACACACACACACACACAAAGAAAGGACGTGTTGTGCATTCTACAAATCGTAAATTGCTGCCAAAATGCCGGATGTGCCTGGCGTTGGTTTATTGCTGCTTCTTAGCCACAAAAGAATACGTGAAGAAGCAGTAGAAGAAGGAAGTAAAAGTAGAAAATAAAAAATGTAGTCAAAGCTGAAAAATTCAGCGTCACTTCCGCCACACCCACTTATACTAGCACTAACAATATAATGAGCGCTAACATACACAAGGATCTATTATCCTTTGTCTATTTTCAAGAAAAGCTATAACTAGCCATGACGTTATGCAGTCGAAAAGTTAAGCTTTAATCATATAAATGTTTACTTATCGATAACTTATACTACCGTTATCAACTTTAATAGTTTCCTGTGAACTTGAAGCAACATATTTCCGACTTTGATGTCCTGTAAGGGAAACTATTACCAAATACTCCCCTTAAACTAACGTTTGGAACCTTGACTTGATTGATATCTAGACTTACCATATATTATCGATAACTACAGCATTACTATCGTTAAGCGTTTAACTCTTAAATTGTCTTTAAACAAAACATTGGGAAAGAAATGTGAGAACTGGCATTTGTCAAGGACTTGACTTTTATTTGCACTCAAGGAGCACTTGGAGTTGCACTCAGGAGGAGCTATGAAATATGTAGAGTAACTGTTAATTAAGGTGATATATATGTATGCATGTATATAAATGTGCAACAACCTGCAGTTATGTGTATAAACATAAGAGCCCTTGTGCATTTTTATCTAAAGTTTTGTCATTCATTCAAAGTAGCATAAAAGGATAGCGAAAAGGGGTAAGGGGAAAAGGGAATTACATAACTTAACTGCAGTCAACTTCACTATTAACTTGGCTGAAGAACTTTGTTGGTCGTTATAGTGCAAAGTGGCCATAATTTTAATTTTTACGAGCATAAAGTATAAGCAACATATACAATATACAAGCACCTGCAGTGTCCTGCCAAAGGACATACCAACGAGACTTGCGCTTTATGTTAGCAGCTGCTGCGTTCCAAATATTTAACATAAACTGAGGCGAATATTAAAGATAACGTTGAAAACGTTTAACAACTAGACATTAAATTTAATGTGCAGTTTAAGAGTTGAACATTTGACAACTAAATCGAGTTGATACTTAAATCAAGTTGTAAATATTTCAAATGGCGTTGCCACATAGCTCGAATTGCGCTGTCAAGTTAACGCGTTTAAAGTGTTGGCAACTTATTGGCTTTGAGTTAAAGTTTTGCTTAAACTTTTTGCTTTTAACTTTTATTTAAATTTTGTATTTTAATTTTACTGTTGCAGGATGAACTGGAGCAGGCAGATGCATTTCTTGTGGTCTACTCCTGCATTGACAAGGAGTCGTTTACACGAGCCAAACAAATTCTATCACGCCTGCAGGATATGGACTTGCTACGCCATCGACCCACCATTTTGGTGGCTAACAAAATTGATTTGGCCAGATCACGCTCCGTTTCTGGACAGGGTAAGAGCCATTTTGAATGCAACAAATTAAATTGTTAAATTTATTGTGCATGGCCAATGCGTGACTTTTGGCCATTCTTGTTTTAACCATTGAGACCCTTGAACTGTTAATTGGATTTGACCATTGATAAAAAAGAAAACTTAATTTCCTTTTTCTCTAGATGGTAAATGTTTGGCCTGCACCTTTGGAGCAAAGTTCATTGAGGTATCGGTTGGTATTAACCATAACTGTGATGAACTGCTCGCTGGCACTTTAACCCAAATACGCCTTAAGAAGGATCAGAATCTTTTGCAGGTAAGTTTTATACCAAAAAAATATTGCTGAGTGTCTTAGCTGCTGGTAGAAGTAAATTCAAGTACAAACTACAATTCCAGTTAGTTGGTGTTGGTATTAATTGTTAGGTTGTTCATCATCTATGTATATCTATATCTTTCTCTATATACAGCTCTCTCTCTCTCTATACATTTATATATATAACTTTAGAGCCTTTTCATTTTCATTCATACTATATATATTCTTTTTGTGCGTCTGCGTGTGTGTGCATTTGTATATGTGTGTGTGTGTGTAATATTAACAGCAAAATCCAAAAAAATCAAAAGATAAACAAAAACAATTAAAAGATAGCAAAGACAAGCACGTAGAGACTGTAGAAACTGATAAATGTCTGACATTGACTGATCTTAAGGCCGACAATGCGGTAAGTAAAGCAGTCAAAAAAGAGTTTTGTGTATTAAAATAACCCCAACTGAAACCCTCGTTGAAACCCACTTTAGTAACCCCGTTTGAAGCTCCCTTTGAAGCTCCCTTTGAAACCCCCTTTGGAACTCTTGTTAAACATATTTAAACTAACCCAAAACATTGCATGTAATTCTATAGCAAAACAGAATGTACTGAATGTAGCCTACCCAAACCCCTCCGCCCACCTACTGGGTCATAAATCATTCCTCTGTCTTTCTCTCTTTTAGTAGTTATTTACATATTTTCAGTTCAGGCTCCTTTTGATCTCCGTGCCAAGTCCTGCGAAAATGCATAAAAACAGTTTATCCATTTTGTAAGGTTGCCAAAACGGAAATGTGTCAAGTGTATAAAGACCAAGAGACTTTTTGTCTATCCCTTTTTATTTTTCGTTTTCTGTTTCTGTTTATTTATATTTTTGTGCATTTTGTTTGTTTTGTTTTGTTTTTATTTATGCCATTTTGTTGCTCTATGCTCACTCTGTATCACCCAAACACCCAATTGGAATAACAATGTCAAGTTAACGACAGACTCTGTATATAAATACAATAACAACCAAGATAATTCCCCTTGACTATATGCATATCTTGTGTACATACAAATATATATACATATATATAAAACTGCAATCGATTTTAGGGTCCAAGGGATGGCACCTCGCCGGCGCATTGGTATAAGAGCCGCAGCGTTATGCTGGCCAGCATGAAGGCGCGACAGATGCTCACTTGGATACTGGGCAAGGAGGACTCCAAGTTTAAGCACTGCGAGAATCTGCAGGTGCTCTAAGCAAGTGCCAGAGGAATTATAACTTTCTTAAGGATGATCTAAGTTCTGCTATTAGGCAGCTCTTAGGAAAGTTGCAGCGAAACAACACAAAATAATGAAATAAACACCAAATAAAAAATATATATAATTATATATAATTATTGTAATTTGTAATTCTATTTGTATATGTGTAATATCTGAAGAAAAAAAAAATATAAAAAAAAAACTATGTGAATATATATATATAAAAAACAAAAGGAAACCCCAAAACAGAACCAGCTAAATTTAAACTTAAATATGTAAACAGGTTTCGAGCTTTCGATTACCGCTATACACACTATAACACATACTAAAACATAAAAGGTCCTTAATTTGTATAACCAAAAAGTCCTTAAACATGTATCTAATAAGCCTGATAATCAAAAATTAAATCAAATTTAATGTAAAAACAATGCGATTTAAGGAATCGAGCAACTAAATGGAACCAAGCAAATTGCAACTGCAACTGCAACAGCAACAATTATAGATAAAAAAAACTACATAAAATTTACTTAAAACTTTTGCAATAAAAACACAAAAAAATTTTACTTTTCACGGCTTTGAGCTAAAGTAAACTATTTCCCCATAAATTGTTAAAACAGAGATAAAAAAAAACTATTTACAAAATATTTCAAAAAAATTTCCCATAAACTGCGAGTACTAAACGAGTTTTTTTATATAAGATTTATATATGTGTAGTTTATAGTAGACAAAAAAAATAATAATAGAAACAAAAGGATTTCAAATTTCAAATAAAACTCTTTTTACAGGGTTTTTCTTTGTGTGTTTTTAAGATATAAACAACAAAAAATTTAGTTAGAAAAATAAAAAAAGTTAATTTAGCAACTGTCTCTCTATATTTTGAGTTTTTATGTTTAAATTCTTGGTGTCTTCCGATATCTTGTATATATCTATATATAACTATATAGAGTCCAGATGCATTGCAATGTAAGGAATTTAAGTGTCATAATCCACAGTTAATTCAAACATAAATTGTGGTTCAGTACACAAAACAATAAAATGAATATGAATATATATTGTATATATATATATTCAATTAGTATTGATTATATGTCTAAACACATGTATAAAACGATATATATATATATTTAAAATAAAGTATCTATTAAAATGTTAAATAATTTAAATTGAATTTTTTTAAGTTTTAACTCTTTTCTTTCTCTCTTATATAACTTAAATTCTTGGTATAAAAATTAAATGGCGAGATTGGATGGAGGGTGATGATAGGAAACTATATACAAAACTAAATGTAATATGAGTTTGGATTTTAACCGAATTGCTGTTGTTGCCTTGGATTTTTAACCTGTCTTGCAATCTCGGCACGATAGCGAAACAGTGGCCGAAATACGTTAATCTCAGCTAATTCCATGTCATCACCCACATCCTCATACGCCAGCTCTTCCACAGCACGACGAAGTCTGCTCAACGTGTGCCCGTATGCATAAAGATTTTCTAACTGTTGCCTTGACAAGGGCAATTCAATGTCTGTGTCAGTCTGTGCACTAAGGCTTTGGCTTTCTGTATAGCTAAGAAGACGGTCTTGTGGATAGGCACATACCATGTGCAGTGTAACAAAGCATGCGATTAGTGGCCAAATTTTCTATATTTAAAGTTTAAGTATTAGGGCCTTTAAGTGGCAAATGTAAATTGCATGCTTCACTTACCTTATTGTACAGCATTTTATTTTAAAGCTGATATAATTTTTTTGTAGACTGCTGTTTTGTAATATCTGATAACTGGTTGCTTGCGGTACATCAAATGTGATTTTAGTGAGGGTGAGCATTGCTTTTTATACAATTGGAAACTGTTTTTGTGAATTTGCAAGTTGCGTTAATTAACACCTTGTATTATTCTAATTGTTCGTATTGTTTTTAGCATGTAATGGACAATGCAATATTTCTAGGAAATTAGCATACTGTTAGGCAAAACCAAAGCACTTTCTGCAATACGAGAACTGTTGTTGAGGCCTAGGAAACTCAAGTCATGTGCACTTGTTTTTTTTTTTTATTCGAAATTTGTTATTGTCACAGCAAACAAGACTGACTAATATTATTGGTCGCGTGTCTACCGAGAAATTAGCGCATGATCTAGGTAGGTAGTGGGAAAAATTAAATGCACACTGTTAAAACAAATAAACTTCTGTTCAATGGCGACGTTAATAATACAATTTTTAATTATTACACATGAAATTTTGCACATTTCTTGTTGGTACACTTAACGTTTTAAAAAAATGGCGCGTGCTGTTTAAGTAGATGTGGCGCCCTGGTAATGTGCTATCGATAACAGTTGTCAGCAGCGCATTTGGTGTTAACAGTCTGCTTGCTCCGATATGCGTTAAAAACATAAAGCTGCAAAAGAACAATATTAAGCTGCATATTCAATTCAATTCAAAAATATAAAAAGAGTAGTTTTTTATTAAAACCTTGCATGAAAAATTGTTCAAAGAAGCTTTTAATTTACACACTTTGATATTCGGCGCGCAATCTAATAACAGTCTCTCAAAATGTTAACTTTTCTGTTAAGCCTATAAAAGAGAGCAATGTGTACGGCATGGAACTACAGTTTATATTAGTCGTTTAATAGAACTTGTTCCAAATCATTTGATATAACGTTAGTTTAGATGTGTGTTACGCTCAATTGTTTATTTGTTTAATGTTCATTTAACGGTAAAGTAATTAATAATATAACTTTTATATTTGAATTAATTCGATTTGCTAGCTAGTAAGAATTATTTCAAAAACTCAAAATTAAACTAAAATGTAAACTGGACATGTTCAGCGACGGCCAAACGGTGCGATAAAAACAAACAAGAAATGCAAAACCATTAAATAAACAAACTACGTTGCATTTTTTAAAATTTTGTACATATTTTGCCAGCGCATTAAAATTGAAACTACGCTTCCTACAAACGTTCAAATAACTCGGCCGGCAGTGATTCACAGTTTTTAAGTACTTACTTTGTCTTTGGCTTGACTGACAACATATGTTTGTTTGTGTATACACTACAAATAAATATATGTATATGTGTATGCGTGTAATTTGTATATTTGCGAGCAACAACGGGTAACGGGTAAATTTACGTATGTATGCGAAAATAAAAAATAATTGCGATAAGGGCATATTCTTCAATCGCAACTTTATAGGGAACTAGTCGGTAACCTTCGCTCTAAGACCACAAACGAAGTAAAATATTGTGGTCTGGTGTCTTCTCTCCGTATCTTGGCCGCGTCAGCGTAACAGTGTTTGCTACCTGTTGATGTACGTTGCAATTCTACCTGAGACCCTATACATATTGCAGTGTAGCTAATCTCGTATACATTGTATTGCATTGTATTACTTTGGGTCAGAGTTGAAAGATAGCTCGAAGCTTGTATAACTTATAAAAATTTAATACAAAAAGCGCAATTATCAGCGGCACAAAGAACAAAGAAAATATATCCGAAAGCAGTTTTAACCTACGGAAGTGAGATACTACTTGTTAATGGAAGATAGAAAGACATAATAATATTTTTCTTATCTTTTACTATAAATAATTTATTATATGATAAATTTTTATAAATGTTAACTTACTTATCTGTTATCTTTCAGGTCATTATTAAAAAGTAGCTACACGACCTTCCTCTGGACGTGTACAGCTGCTTTATAGACACCATTTTGGCCAGTAGATGAGACCGTTAGCGTCAAGAACGCGCAAAATGAGTAATAATTATAATGACATACCATTTGGTATACGAGTGCTACAGAGCTTTTCGCGGCAATGTCCTCGTTTCCATGCTCGAAAAGAGCTGTGGTAAGTTCATTATATCAGTTACATTGCTATGCTACAAGCTATAATTGAATTTATGATTAATTGCAGCTACAAAATTTCCATATTTCTACTCACATTCCTTGCATACGCTTGTTACCACATGACCCGAAAACCCATCTCTGTGGTTAAGTCAGTTTTACATGGCAATTGCTCAAATGTACAGAGACAGATACATGAAGCCGGAGATTGCGGCTACCCACCGTTTGGTAAATAATAAGCTATAACTGGGTTAAGATATAATACGAATGTCTAACTTACCATAACATTTTCCGCAGATGGTCCAGATTCCAAGACATTATTTGGCATGCTGGATTCAGCTTTTCTCTTCTCCTATGCCATTGCCATGTTCATTTCCGGATTTATAGCAGAACGTGTCTCCCTACGTTACTTTTTATCCATGGGCATGATCATGACGGGTCTTTTTACCTATCTGTTTGGTCTTGCGCGCACATCGAATATCCACAGTTTGTGGTACTTTATACTTGTACAGATCTTTGCTGGCATATTCCAAACAACAGGCTGGCCAAGCGTTGTTGCCCTGGTTGGACGCTGGTTTGGTAAAAAGAAGCGTGGTTTAATTTTTGGCATATGGAATAGCCACACTTCCATAGGCAATATACTGGGCACATTGATCGCAGCGCATTACGTTGAGAGGGATTGGGCTCTGTCCTTTGTAGTACCTGGCATTATTATAGGAGCAGTTGGTTTCTTGCTCTTCCTGTTTCTGGTGGATCAACCAGAGATTGTTGGCTGTTATCCACAGCAAGGCACACAAGAACGTCGTGTTTCCAATGAATCAGACGATGATGAGGAACAGGCACGCCACAGCGAAGCAGTAAGTACATTTTTGTTTTCAGTGCGCCCACATAATGTATGCGCTTCATTTTGCCACTTTGTTACCTATATTCCGCTTTCATTTTTAATTTTCCTAAATTCTTTATATACTCATACCTTATCCCAGTTTCATGGCCATACCAATTATGCAGTTCCTCAAACCGTAAGTGCATACAACATCAACTGTGTGTTAGTGTTTCACCTGTTTTGTTTTTTGTGTGTTGGCCCTTCTCCTCAACTATCACTTTCTATTTGTTTAAAACTTAGTTTAGAGTAGAGCTAATTTAATTATATATTTTATATTTGTGTATACTTTTTAAGGATCAGATCAATTATCGTTCTGCACCCACCGAACGCACACCTATCTTGTCACGCCCTCAGGCGGCCAGAGAACAACCAGCGGGCGAAGGACGTGCTATTAGCTTAGTTGATGCACTTCATATACCCGGCGTGGTAGAGTTCTCCATCTGCCTATTCTTTACCAAGCTGGTTAGTTATACCTTTATGTATTGGCTACCATTCTATATACAGTCTTCCAGTGAGTTATAAATAGTATATTATATATAATGTGTGTGCTAAGACATTTCATATGTTTCCTTGCAGGTACCTTGGGCCCAGAGCTTTCTGCTGATCTCTCCACGCTTTTCGATGTTGGTGGCATCATGGGTGCCATTATAGCTGGCTATGTATCAGATATAACCGGCATGTCAGCCACTGTTTGTACAGTTATGTTATTCTTTGCGTCACCCATTGTAAGTCTGCATTCACTTTACCCAGCTCACAAAATATTTACTTAACACAATTTTTTCAGCTGTTAATGTATCAACAATATGGCGCATTGTCGGTAACAATTAGCGTGGTGTTACTGATCATTGTGGGCATCTTTGTGAATGGACCGTATGCATTAATAACGACCTCGGTTAGTGCTGAACTGGGACAGCACAGCTCGTTAGAAGGCAATGCGAATGCATTAGCTACAGTCACTGCTATTATTGATGGTACGGGATCTATAGGCGCTGCTGTGGGTCCATTGCTTGCTGGTTTAATATCAAGCCATAGCTGGCAGAATGTTTTCTATATGCTCATCGTGGCAGACATCATTGCCATGGTATTGCTTATGCGTCTTGTCTTCAAGGAATGTGCCACGCTGCGACGTTCAGTGGCCCGCATACGCATTGAATAGCATCAGGTAGTTTGAATTTATTTTAGCGAAATTATATAAGTATCATATGTATATAGTGCATTATAATGCAAACACACTCCACTCACACGCAGACACACATGTACGTTAAATGGGGGTATATTGGAGTGTGTTCGTATTTGTTATTTTTAAAATTTACTACTCTGTTCTCTATGTAGAAATATTTGTGCTTGTGCATAAGAAGGCATATCACTTGGTTAAAACCTGCATATTTATTTTTATCTGAATTCGTTTATAAATATAATTGAAATGTTTTGTATATGTATATGCATATATTTATCGAACTAGTAGCCCTAATCTTAAATATATTTATTATATATATATATATATATATATATATCATATACTACATACATTTGTAAACCTGCATACGGAATATACCAGTTAACAGTTTTATATATATTTTTTGTAACGTTGTGTGTGTACACCAGAGTCTCCTCGTTTTAAGTGCCGAATACAAACATATATATATGTATATACATACAGACATACTACTAGCATATACTTATATATATATACACTGCTATATAAACACACAGAATACAGACACAGTTTTCGTACACTTTTCGTACCAATAAACTCAGACAATTCTGTCCCCGATTTACGTACGTTTTAATAAGTCATTGAAAAGAAATATGATTTAAGGTAGAATTCACTTATGATTAGCCTCAATATGGCGCCTAATTTGATTATAACCTTATTCTATGTAATATCTAGTTTCCAACTATAAAGTAGTTTCTAGTGGAGTGCGCTAAAATGGCATATATCTTATCACACTTATAACTTATCACAAATGAAACTGAGAAAAAACACAACCAATGTTAAATATTAAAGACGCTGCACACAGCGTCGCACAATTTTGGCCTTGTGCAGGCACAGCATACGTAGGAGGAAGATGACTAGAAGTATGGTAACGCCATAGCCCACAACCAGCACGGCACGTTTGCGATGTAGCCAGCGCTGGTAATCGTTCCATGACACATAACGATTACGAAATTGCGGTGGTAGCTCAAATTTGCTGCGACGCGGGAAGAACGATATATAGAAATCCTCAAGCAGATGGCGAACTAGCTCATTATCATCGCCACGTTGCATATCCAAGTTATCATTGATGCAATTAAATTTACGCGGATTACGTCGCATACGATCCAAGGCCTCCACCACTTCAGTGATATTAGAAGTGAGCATCATAAAATTGCTATGAGAGGCCCGTTTGGAGCTCACATGATAGTGGTACTTGGGTCTCACAGCAAAATTGGCAGTAAGAGCTTCGGCAAGCAGTGGACAGTGGCTGACAAGGTTACGTGTAATCGTTGGCTACAATGTAAACAAAGATTGTGTTATTCTAAGAAACCAGGAAATACAGATAATTATATACCAAATTGGAGTCCTCATAACGTTCGTAAACGAGCGTCGAGTGAACAAATTTATTTATATTGGAATCGATGCCCAAAATACGTGTACAATTTTGGATGACCTCCTCAAAGTACCGCATGGCAGACCAATCCAATGGCGGTGGATAAATACGCGTTAAACATGTGCGCACTTCCCGATCGGACCACGTGCCTGAACCATCCGTATCGAATTCATCAAAGATCTGTTCCACGCTCAGCATTTTAGTCTCGCTCATCAAAAAAGAATAATAAGCGAAGGCATATTGTACATCTGTTGCATCACGAAAGCGTTGGTGCGCCGTCTGTTGTATCTCTTGTTGAAAGCGTTTTTGCATGGCTTCCACAATGTCACGCTCGATCAGAAAGCCCACGTGTGCCAGCACATGACGTGCTTTGAAACCATATGCACGATTTAGCATCATGTTGGTGGCTATTAGCGAATGGGAGTAAATATCAGTGGAAGATTTGAAATCCTCCTTGTGCAACAGTTTACTTGAACTTGTAGTGCTGCTAAAGCTTATTGTATCGACCTCTGGATTTAATGATTTTAGTTTGTCCTTATTAAATCGTTCTACTATGCGTCGCAGCTCTATCAAAGTGGACACATTTCTGTTTTTCATCACTTCCTTAAAATTGCTGGAGCTATGTTTAAATAGCTTTTGGAGGCCCAGTTTTGGAAACTTTTGTACGCCCAGATTCGCTGGTTGTGCTACTGGCGGCGCTTCAGTACCATGTAACACCTCATGCAAATCAATCCCCTTTTCACCGTCATTGCAGTCACCGCCATCAAATTGGCAAGCATCAATGTTGCAATGTCGATCGCAGGCACCATCTCCTATGTAGGTCCATGGGCAGTCAAGCGCGCAATCGGGTACCATCCATGCCTGATAGACGCGTACACCATCCGCTTCTGCAAACAGATCGTCCGGGTAGAGTGGTGTGCCCAAAAAAATATCGTCGTTTAAGTATAAAAATCGTTTAGACAGCTTTGGTATACGATGCAAAAATGTTTCAATTGCTGAACTAGAGAAAGTTGGTAGCTGCGCTGGATCAAGTGCCAATAATTCGTGAGGCACAATAGTTACGCGTTCGTAGTTTAGATCCAGCCAACTTGGTATCTGACCATTGGTAACAATATACACGTGACGTATCCAGTTGGCATACTTTTCTAATGAGCGCAGAGAATATTTTAACTCATTCTTATCATCAAATCTTGACGGATCATAGTTTGCATCGTAGCGTCTGATGGACTCAATAAAATTCGGATCCGATCCATTAACCCATGTGTAAACAGCATCAATGGGAGCGCAACGCTTATCAATATAGTTGGTCTTCTCGTGGTCATCCAATGCCGATAGAAACTGATGTGTAACAAGCCAGAGTATCACACACACTATTCCAAGTGCTCCCAATAGCATGAGTCTGCGTCGCGACTGCATCTTAAGCTTATAAATTTTTTCAAGTGTACGCCGCATCCGCCGATGCCACCGGCGCCGCATACGCATTGCTTATTTCTGTAACGCTACATTTCTCCACTTATAGTGGAAATTTCACAACGTATATTAATATTTTTTTGAACAAATCCCTTCTGTTTTAAGGATAACCAATAAATTGCAGCGCACGTCTGAGCATGATAAATCAGAGATTGATATCATACATTTATCGATAAGTGATTTTTATAGCGATTATTATATATATACATGAAATACATATAGAAATCTTTTAAAATTTCGAAAATTATGTACAATTAATTAATTAAAGGATTTTTATTTAACATATCACATATTTTTATTAAACTAATAGTACGCAAATAAACAGTAGTATTTATTTAAAATTCGCGCGAAATATATTTTCTGCTTCTTGAACAATTCGCCGGCTAAATACGATATTTAGTGCCGGTAAACACATTTCAGTATAATACAAATGCGTTCCCTGTGACTGTTCATCGATTATCGATATATCGCAGCTATTATCGGTCAGCTGGTTGGCCATCACATGACTTGTCATATGAAAACTTTTCACTTTGACAGCGTAAATCGACGTCGGGCAGTGCAAAACGAAAATTTTTTTCGCCTTTTTCGTTTGTAGTTTTTGTTAATTTTTGGTTGGTTTCATTTGAATTTTGTGTTCAATTATGTTCAGTTGTTCATTTTATTTTGATTTTCTTTTGATTTGATTAATGTAGTGCGTCCACGTAGCGATAAAGGCAACAAAATGTTGTGGAAATCGCTGATTGCGTTGTGCGTCATTGGAGTCGCCTTGGCCGAGAAGACGCCCGTTTTTCTATGGGGTGCCAACAGGTGGGTTCAAATAAATGTACAACTAGTTGCAGCGTAATAATGTGTATATTTTTTGCAGCCCATCGAAGCCATCACTGCGTACAGTGCCACAGGCTGAATTTGCTGAGGTGCTGAAAAATTTGCTGACAGATCACATGGTTGTGGCCTTCGAGGAAAAAGGTGTAAGTACCCCCACACGCATAACCGAGTTATGAAATATTTTTTATTTTTATTTTTAATTGTTTGTGCGTGTATTTAGTTGACCAACAAGGATTTCATGTGCTCAAATTCCGATGCACTATCCTGCTACGCACAGCTGCGTGACGTTAGCCCAAAGACATATTACACCAGCGTTGAAAATCCCACTGAGGCTTTACGTTCTGTGGCCCAAAAACGGGAGCATAACACTGTTGATTACAATGGCGAATTGCAACACCCGATCGAATGTGAAGCAGGCACAGTGATTCACATGTCCTTCGATGATATTCACCATGAACGTACTGAAATTCTGCAGTCACATGGTAAGCAAAGGGTGACCATCCACACAAGCCGAGTCACATCAGTGGGCTAATTAAATTTTATTTTTATACAACAGATGCTGCAATAGCTGCTGTAAGCAAGAAGTTGACTTGCAAAGTTGCTTATCTGTATATGGCCGCACCAATGACTGCACCAACTGTGCAGCGCCGTGTGCGTCGTTGGACTGCAGCAGAAACAAATGGCTACAGATTTATCAGTGGAAATCAGTTTCAGATCAGTTTTGTTAATGTTACGTACAATGGTGTACTGGTTAACGTTAACACAATGTCTGTTACCAACTCAACACCAACAAATTTCACTGTCTCACTTCGGACTGATGCCGCTAAAGCCATTACATTTGATGTCACTTACAGCAACGTTGATGGTTACTATACCGTGAGCAATGCAGCTTATGACGGTGTTAAATTTCGCACACCTGGCGTCAATGCACCAACGACATTCTCCTATGCATGCGGTGATGGAACTTGGTATTCGGCAGTGCAAGATAACACTGCTAACACGCTTAAGTGGCGCTCCTTACAACTGCAAGCACCATTCAGTGCGAATGCCAAGAATAACTTCATCTTTGGTGATTCATGGGATTGTGTTGGCTTTGTTACACCCGGTATTTTGATGGGTCTATTTGTGGTTGTGCTGCTATTGGTTATTGTTTTCCTGGGTCTCTGTTGGATGATGGATATCAAGACAATGGATCGTTTCGATGATCCAAAGGGCAAGACAATTACAATTAACGCTAGTGCTGAATAAGAAGCAGCAACAACAACTGCCATTGCAACAGTAGCAACTTGCATTGCATTACAACAATTCACGTGTTATTTTCTGTTATTGTGCATCGTATAATGTGCATATTCAAAGTTTATTCATTCCTCCAAACACCTTCAACAACATATTACGTAATCGATACAATACTTAAAACAAGATAATAACTTAAATACCATTAACTAAAAATCAGGAAATTAGCGCTCACAATTTATACAATTCTACATCAATGTCAAACATAAAACACAATTTGTGGAATTTGTCGCCCCCAAAGGTGAAGTGCAATGTACATGGTCAGCATCAAAATTTATTACCACCAACTCAACCCATGTGCAACACTCACCTTTGCAGCCGACAAATTCTCCAAGGATTTCATATGCTTGCAACGACTTTTGTAGCTGCTGCAATTTAATCAATCCATAATGCAGTATTTCATCTAAGTTTAAAGTTTTATCAATGTTGTATCAAATGAAATACTTACTACTACTTACATATATATATATATATAAACATATAAAAGACGCACAATGTATATTTGCTGTGTGAATGCGCGTGTGTGCGTGTTAGTGTATGAAATATGCAATTGTTTAATTCTAAGTGTTTTCATTTTGTTTTGTTTTTTCATTTCCTTCATTCGGTTTTTTTTTTGTGCCCTTTGTATGATAAATTATATTTTATGTACACGCTATTCGAACTGTATGCGAGACACACGAAACTTCTGAATAAAGTTTTTCAATTGTTTTACAAAATATACAACAACAAAAATAAATAAAAACCAACAACAACAGTGAAAAGAAAGAGGAAGAAGAAGTGGTATCGACTTAATTGAATTCTCACAGTTAGAAGCCCAAAAAACTCATAAATACAAATCAAAAGTTTTATTAAAATTTATTGAGTTTCCACAAGCCGCATAGATGCTACAACTTCTGTTGGCTTCTGCTTCACCTTCTTCATATGAGGATTAGGGATATAACATATATGTATATCGGGGTAAGTTTGTACTTTTTTTATTTTATTTTTTTGATTGTTTTACTGCAAAACTTTTAGTCAAGTTGAAATAGTTTTATAGTCATTTTTTTAGCTTGTCGACCTGCAGCTTTCATTAAGTTGTTTAGCAGGATGCTCAGAATGACATTGTTTATTACATTTTAATCTCTTGTTTATCCGCTTGACTTTCCCCAGTGTCAGTTAAATGGACCCACCCAACGGTCAAGGCTCATATTGTGCTAGCAAGCAATATGTATATAGAGCAAAGGCCTTTTAGACTTATAGTTGACCTGCAAGTAGTTCAGAGTTTACTCTATGAGCATCTATATCAAGAATGCCATGTTGCAACTTTGTATAGCTCAACCAGTATTAAACTCGAGTTATATAAAGCTTCAATGGTTATGTTATGCACACCCTTCAGTGAAATACGGGTATTACAAGCGTATCAACGCAATGAACGCTGAAAAGTATGCTACAGCTGTTGTAGTGCATTCGTCTGTATGCTAGTCCATGCAAAAAGGTCTCAGTTGACTGCACTGACTGTGACTGGCGCTTAAGTTTTTTTCCTCTTTTAGTTATTTTGTTGCATTTGAAACAGGTCAGTGCGTCATGCACACCAAATGAGCATATGACCTGACCCCCGCCACTGACGACAGCAGATCGCTGTGCTATGGCTTAGTTGGTTGGCAACACCAGCCAAAACTTGTGCCAGCAACTTGCGTTGCCAAACAAAGTGATGCTGCCACTGCCACCTACTCTTACTCCGTATGCCGTACGCCGTCAGCAGTCATCAACTCCTTTCGCTTGGCGTTTTTAGCTGCCGGCTGCTTGGGCTATGGAAAACAGTAATTATGCATAAGTCATCACGCAGCGCAGCGTGGCGGCATTCGTAATGAACTCCACTCAAAGCACTTCTTTGTCCCATACCCCTCTTCAACCCATAGTGCCATTCTCTGACTGCTTGGTTCCTTCATTAAGCGCCAAGTTCAAAACTTTTTGGCTGCCGAAAATGTCACCAACTGCAGAGTCGCCAAACACCATTGAAAATAGAACCTAAAAAAAATAAAACAAGAAGAAAGTTGCCTCAAAAGTTTTTTGGGACTAGCCGACGAGAAGCCAACTGGCAACTATTTGACTATGTATATGTAAGTGTGAGTGTGTATGCCAGTGTATGTGTATGTGTGTGTGTGTGTGTGTGTAGTGTAATGCGTCGCTTAAGTAACCAGGGAAACAGTTGGAGACGACAACATCAAAAGTCACAGCAGTCATGGTGTGCCACAGCCACAGCCTGTAATAAACACACAGTAGGACAACAAATTGCAGCATTAGCAGCTAAAGGACCAAAAGGACCACCAAAAGAGCTGCAAGAGAAAAACTGAATTCAACTCAACAGCTCGGAAACATGTGTTTTGTTTGACTGTCGCTTAATGCACCTAAATGCAGTTACCAACTTTTTGCTGCTAGCTGCAAATTGCCATTAAGTTGACCACATGGCCAAGTTGACCAGAATTTGCTTCACTTGAAGCACGTTTGTTGTTGGTAGTAAAAGCGAATCATTAGCTGCCTTACTATCAAACAATGAATTGCTGCTTCAACCAGTTTCAGTTAATGATGGCATTTGTATACTCTCTCTCCACTTTAGCTCTTTCTAACCCATTCCATGTTGGCACAGCATACAAATCCAATCTCTATCCAGCAGCAAAGCTGCATGCAACGTTGAGCTACTTAACTGCGCTAAGTGACTGTGGCTTGGCATTGTACGTGAATAAGCAGCATATTTAAGTATACAGTGTAGAAAGATTGTGGAAAAGGAGAGAGAGAGATAGAGAAAGAGAGCTTGTATGGGAAGGAAGTGGTTGTGGGTAGATATAAACTAACTGCTAGCTGGCTAATGAAGTCATTTGAGGCATAGACGAGGCCTAAAGCTGTTTCCTGTCAGGTTGCGGTGTTTAACCACAAAGTTGGAAGTTAGTTTTTGAAAATTTATATTTTATCGGTTTTTTGAAATATGTTCAAACTGTACAAACTGAAATCTTGCCTCAAAGGCATTGGCAAACCAGGCTAACTGGCAGTAACACTAAGCCAACCAAAATCCAACTAAAATCCAAGTGGTTTGTTGTCCTTTGTCCTTTGAATATTGGTCAGTCTGGGCAGACAGAAATTAATTAGTTGTCATTTTTAACAATTGACCATGACAAGGCAACGGCAACTGCCCAGGACTTTCTGTATCTCTCTCTCCCTCTCTCTTTCAATCTGTTGTACTGCCTTACACTGCCATTTCTATAAAGGCAAAAGAGTTGTGCAAATAAAGTGTGTGTTTGTTTATGTGGGTGTGGCAGTACCCTGACAAATGATGTTGCCGCTGTGTGACGTGTGACAGATAAGTGCCGAAAAAGGTTTACAACTTTTGCCAAATGCCATTTATTATTGATGTCAAGTCATGGTTGTACTTCTCTCAGTTCTCTTGCTACTACTCCAAACATGCCACGCCTGCAGCTAAATGTGTACAAATTAAAGTTGAGTCAAAAGTTTCAGAACTACCCAACAATTAGGCGCATTGCGTATACGACACCTCAGCCCAACCCAATCCACCCATTTTTTAACCCAAACCGAACCCAACCCAACGCAACGCAACTTAATTCAAACCAGACCGACACAGCACGAGGCAGTACGTTGATGAACTGTGGCATACACCAACGTTGCGGCACATATACATTCGCACTCTAATGACATGCAACATGATAACGTGGCAGCCACAAGTTGACCAACTGATTTGCAACAGCGATTTACCTGCCTGGATTTAATTTAAAGTTGCTTGCTTTCCCTCAAGCTTTCAACACTTTCTTTCGCTGCAAATGAAAAACTTTAAATTTTTCTATTTAAATTGAAATTCTCTACGATGGATATATACATATATATATATATATATATATATATATATATATATGATATTTGTAGGAAATGTAATTAAAAACCAACAAAAAGAACAACAATAAACAAAGGCAAAAAGCAGGCAGGAAAATGTGTTAAAATCCAATATTATGCGGTGTAATGCGATTAAATTTCAACTTGAATGAATATCAAATTCAGTTTTCAATTTTCAGCTAGCTGAATTGTTTGCTTTAAGCTTGAACAATATAAAAACTATATAGTTTAATTAATTTATTTATTAAATTATTATTTAACCTGTCAAAGTTATGCAAATATTGAATTCTAATTGTATCAAAATCAAATCTAATGAGAATCCTTTGTGATATTGATATACCCACACCAAGCACTTGCCCTGATTGAAGTTTAGGTTTTTAACTATATTCTTTCTTATTCAAAGAATCCTTTATAGTTTATCCTTGTTTTAATTGTATTCTCTGTAATCTCGAGATTAGTTTAATTATTTCTTGCAGCTTTGAGTTGTAAATTGTATCCTTGCTTTGGTTGCTGAGCAACGCACAACTAAAACCAACGGCTTGGGGCTATGGCTAACAAAGCTGCAGTTGAAAGGACTTCAACAGAGACTGCTATATTAATATATATATATATATATACATAGCCATAATTTGACGTGAATTTAGCCACAAAGCGTTGCATTTGGTTGGTCGATTTGTGTACGCTTTGATTAAGCCACAAAGCGAATCTTGAGGTTCTTTGTAACTGCACTAACTAACTGCATTGCACAGCTAATTAAATGTATGTGTAAGTTGGCCAAGTTGCTTACCAAATGCCAGACACTGAGCGCATTAAGATAAAACATAAAATTTATGGCAATTTCCAGTAGGCTAAAAACAAACAAAAGAAAATAAAGTCACACTGAAAGCCTAAGCCAGAAACTGAACCAAAGCCAAAGCTAAAGCGAAAGTCAAAGCCGATTAGCCGCTTAACATGTAAGACATGTAAAGACAAGGATTGTGTTGAGGTGCGGTGCGATGTGGTGTGACGTTTGGGGGAGGGGATGACATTGTCATCAGTATGTGCAAATAAATCCAATAGACATTTGTGTATAGAGAGTGCTCTACTCTTAATGCAAATACATATATTTATATTGACACACATGTGGTTACACACACACAAGCACACACAGCTAGCTAGATCGAGTGCATTTTTATGTAAATATATACCAAGTATACTCCCACTAAGTACTGGTACGTTTCATGTGTGTGTTTGTGTGTATGTGTTGGTGGTATGTGAAAATGCGTAAAAAAGGCGACACCAAGCATATTTGCATAGCCTGCTTCTAGGCGCTGAAGTCTTGGCACTGAGCTCTTCTTCACTTCACTGAATGACATTTAAAGAGCTTGAGTTGGCTTTCGATTTCTGGTACATATACCAGGCATTTCTGCCTCCCTCTTTCGCTATCTGTATCAGCCTATCTTCCCCCTCTCTCTCTGTCTCATTCTTTGCGCTGTTGTCGTTTGATTTTCGTTTTCATTTCATTTTCTATTTACAGCCTGACAGACACCACGAAAATGAAGATATCAAGTCACGTAGCGACCAACCAAAGACATTCATATTCCTCTCCCCCGTACCCCTTGCCTTTGCTCTCAATCTTATTGATTGAGATTGAACCAAAGTGTAGCAAGCAGTGTGTGGCATGAGGCACATGTGTTTGCAAATCATATTCAATATTTTGTTTGCGCTCTGTTACAGCCTCAGCGTTTGCCTCAGCCTCAACCTCAGCCTTAGCATCAGCCTTAGCCTTCGACTCATCTTAACATTAAGAATCAGAATCATAACCAGACTCACATTGAACTCAATGTTGCTGCCTCCTTTGGCATCATCATGTTGCAGTTGTTGTACTTACATTTGATTGCATTTACCAGCCCCCTCCAAAAAACTTCCCTCATCCAGTTGAACATGAACTTTGCTTGTTTTAGGGCTCTGTGCGCGTTGTTTGCCAAAAATTTGGCCAACTTTTGCAACTTAATCATCGTGCAAAAGAGGGCACAGGACCTGGTTATACAGTTACAGGATTTACCAGGCAGAAGGCCACGTGCCACATTGTGCCATCTGCTGTACGGCTTGGGTAACTGGTAACTGGTAACTGGTTACTGGTAACTGGAACTGGCAACCTTCCTACACCTTTCTGCAGACAATATTCTGTTCAGTTCTGTTCAGCGCTCTTTGGGAATAAAAGTTTTCACATTAAAAGCATTTCATGCCGGCAAATTGTAAAATGAGTTTACCTCACGCATTTCCTTACACTTACAAAATAACAAAAAAAAACAAATTTTTGTTTTATTGTTCTCTCAAAAGGTGAAAGTCAAATGGAAAAGTTGCAATGTATGAGGCGTGGCCTTTTAATGCCACCAAAAGCGCACAACAAAATACCTAATGTATTTGTTATGAACAACAAGTTATTTTTTGTGCTTACAATTTTCTAACAAACATCTAGAAAAAGTTTTCTCTTACTCCTCCCTTCAACATCTACCACCCCCACCCACTCTCTCTCTCTGTTTCACTTTCAAAAATCAACTACAGATTTTCACATGTTTATATTATTCATAGCTCAATTTGCTGTCCTGTCAGTTGCCTGGCCACATTTTCATAACCTCCATTTGCCTTCATTTTATTTCTGACGCCAACCAGAAAAGCTGTTTTTCCACTTTTTCCTAGTTTTTCTTGCACCACCAACCACCCATCAGTTTACAAGTTCTATACCAAAAAGCAAAAGCTGAAAAAAAAATAACCAAACAAATGCGGCCAAATTGTGCATAAAGCTGACGAAGGCGGCTTATGAAAAATAGTGAAAAGTGTTTTCCTATACACTAACAAGAGTTTATCCTGGACTCCATAACATAACAGATAGGGTAATTTAGGGTCAAATGTCTACACAATATAATGCTATACCACAATATGTTATGGTCTACTCAATATAAATTGCTTTAAGCCAAGTTTCAGATAGCCAACAAAGGTCTTAGCCAAAGGGGAGTTTAATGGAGCTTGTTATTAAAAGCTAGTTTATATACAAGAATCAGTTAATGTTTAGCTACATAATATATATCAATATATATATATATATAACAAGTATATAATATGTAGAACATTTGCTTTTTGTTCATAGGCCACATCTGAGCTTAAACAGACTGCAATGTTTTGACCCAAATTTTGTCTTGAAACATAGTTTTATTTAATGAGAATCATTGTGGAATAAATTTCTATATATTATAGCTAATTAAAAGTTATATTTAGTTACCGTTGTCTTTATTTAAATTGTAAAGGGAACAACATTTCTCTACTTGAAATATTGTAACTTTTATTCATCCTTCAACAAATTTGCATCTCGTATCAATGATCTACTTATAGCAGTATACTACACATATTTGTTTATATCATAATAAAGGGTATCTCACAGTTTATATATAACTACAAACTTTGCTTCTAACTCATGTTGCTCTACATTTGTATAGTTCAGTATTTGTGTTTAGAATTCTGCCTTCCAACCAGCTGCACTTGCGTTGAAAATTTTGTATAATTTTTAAATGTTAAAGTTTGAAGAAGTTTTGCAGCTGCTATACGCCGTAGTTACATGTTTCTAGTTACTTATACTTATGTTACATATATATATATATAAATGTATATGTATATAATAACAACAACTTTAAATAGGAAGCTTTTTAGTTTGTAGTATTATGTTGTTGTTGTCCTTAGCTATTATGTGGTGCTTGTTGGTAAAGCTTATGCCGTGTGCATTTTGTAGTTCAACTCTTTCTTATGCCACGACACGTGTCTGCTTTATTTTGGTCTTATTTTCCACTTGCTTTCATATAAATACACATACACGAACACACACATTTACACTGAACTGTAAAGGAGCCAACGCCATTGTCAATTTTTATATGAAAATGACCAAGCATCATCATATTTGTATGTATACCTTTGGGTATATATTCGTGTGCATTGTTGTTGGTGCTTTTGCTTTTGCTTTTGTGTTGCTGCTGCTGTTGCTGTTGCTGCTTTTGCTACTGTTATTTGGTCGTTCATGCTGCTCAATTCCAGTTAAGAGATAAAATTTTTATGACATCACTTTTCTTTTTCATTATTTATTTGACCGAACAACGTTGCTGCTGCCTTTACTGTCTTGTTGTTGCTGCTGTTACTTCTGCTGCTGCTACTGCTGATGCTGATGCTGTTACCCCTTGACAATCCGCTGCAAATGATGAGCTACGATGCCTTGGGAGTTTATGAACTTTATGTTTATTGAAGCCATAAATTGGTAGTGCATATGGCTGCTCTTTGCTTTGGCTGTCATGACGTATACGTAATATTATGTATACGTTCACTTTAACTATATATGACTTGCATGATTTGTTGATTTGGGTATGATGATAATTTACACTAGACAAATAAACTAAATTTAATTGAAAGATAAACTGAATGCTTTTAGTTTCGTAATTAGTACAATATTGCAGTTATATTTGTATATTAAATTACAAAAAGTTTTTTTTGTTATTACAATGATTTCGTTTAGATAGGAATATAATGAAAATAATTTAATTAAAAACTATACAAATAGAAACAGATTATGTAAATATAAAGCTAAATGCTGGCTCTCTATATATTTGCTACAATAGTTGACAAAGTTCTCAAAAACACAATCGAAAATTTGTTATTCTCATTTCCTCTAAGGCAACTCAATGACTTTTATATGCAAATTTTACAGTTTGTAAACTGTTTTGGGCTAAATTTTTGTTCAAGACTTGTTAAATGAAAATGTTAACATAGGCATCAAAAAACTTTCAAACGAAAGTCAATTGTCAGCCTTATCCCAGTATCAATGGCAAATGGTAAACTATCGTGTTCAAAGTGTCTTTTATAGAACCTTAATGCATAACTATTTGTGGCATATACAAATAATTTAATATGCAACTAAACATACGGATAAACATTGCATAGCTTGTTGTTAGCCAAGGCTTACAATAAAATAAACAATCCTTTATACGTAAATGCCAAAATCCGATAATCTAAAACCCTACTTAAAATGTATTAAAGTTTTACATTTGAATTGGTTGATAATATATTGAGTTCCATATTGCAAATTTATCAAAGCTTTGAAAATAAATTTGTTGTAAATGTTTTGCAAATGCTTGAAAATCTGTACAATTTTACAAATGAATCACATTAAAACATACTAAAAACCCATTAAATTCAAATAAAAACCTATTTTTGTGCATTTAATATCATAAATCACAGAATTTCACAGCACATGCATTAGAGCACCACACAACAGACATACACATATATAAATATATATATATATATATATAAAAACATATACACATATACATAAAGCTAGGGCTCAGTTGCTACTGACAGAAAGCCAAACAATGTGAATTGTGCGTTGTGTGTCGACAGTTTTTGGGCCTGAAACCAGCAACAGCTATGCGAGCTGCGAGAAAAATGTATCTGCTTAGGGTTGGACTTTGGTTCCAATTTCTGACCCTAAAATGCAAAAAGGATAGCCGAACTCATTTCGTTACAGACCATATTCTGCTCTTAAAGTTCAAGCTTAGATTGATGATTAAGAAAAAGAAGTAAATTTTAAGGCTGCTGGTTTTTCTTACAGTTTTAGTTCTATTTTAATTTATGACATTATATTTACATAATAATAATCGAGATTTGATTATATTAAACTTTTGTTTATCAACCATTTAAGGGATTCATTGATGAACTATGCGGAAAAGGCAAAAGAATTGTGAAGCAGCCAAGAGTTAACAGCGCCTGAAACTGTTATGATAACACTTAACATAATGGCACTTAACGCTGTTAGCGTAGCATCGCTATAGCCGTTTAACACTGTTAGCTAACAGCAGCTTAACAGTGTTTGTTGTATTACCAGCATAGGATTTAGTTCTTTGCTTCTAAACGTTAGAGTATACGCTAGTCATGTTAACAAATGTGTTGAGTATGCTTGTGTGTGCTCGTGTGTGTGTTTTTGTAAACATGCAAATGCAAAATGTCCCTTTTTGGCTTTGCCTCTGTTGCTTGGTGTTTTGTTTTGTGGTCGCAAGGCATTTAAATGCCGCACATTAATGCAATCCAGGCTGGATTTGCAAATGCTGCCCCAACTCCTCCTCCAATTCGTGGTCCTGGTGTTCCTGCTGTTACCCATACTACTGCTATATTCATTGAGCAATAAAATCGAAAAATTCCACACAAAATACAGCCACAAAAATAAACATATATACATACATGTATATGTATGTATATAGAGTTTTTTTTTATGTGGCAACAAACAGTTTGCGGACAGACGTACAAATTTGTCAGAGCCCAATTTTAATGATATTTTATTTTGGACGGTTTTACGTGCGGTCAGCCAATTGTTGATGGCCCAAAATGCCAATGCCAATGCCAATTGCAATAGCTCATAATTAATTGATTTGACAGCAGCCAGACAGCAGGTAAGGTTACCCCTAAGCCACTAACAAGTTAACGACAAATGATTTGCAGTTATTACGTGTGTCCGATTCCTATATATATGTATATATATGTATACATATATATAGAAGTACACATATATATAATGTGTGCAGTGATGTGTGCAGAACACTTGTGCAAATATGAGAAACACATGTTATAACCCAACACTCAAAGCAAAGGAAGCTGTCATAAAAATGGTTTAAAACAAAAGGCAAACTCAGAGAACTCAGAAACTCAGTAAACCAATGCGCATAAATGTATAGAACTGTTTTCTACCAACTGCAGCTGATGCTATAACAGCAGTAACAGCAGAAACAGCAGTAGCAGCTCATGTTTGCCGACAGTAAGTGGCATGAGCCAGAGCCAGAGACTGAGCCAGACCCAGAGCCAGAACCAGACAGATATATAGTTGGTCTCAGGCAGCAGCTACAAAACACTTTGCCAGCAAACCAGGTAACAAGCAACAGCAACAACAGCAGTAAAAGCAACAACACCAGCACCAGCAGCAACAACAATAAAAGTGAAAAGCGCACTCTGGGCATTGGCAAATGCTATAAACGTGTCACTCCCTTTGTCTGTCTGTCTTACTTTCTATCTGTTTGTGGGCCACACTCATACCCTATATATACCCTATAGCTATGTAATACTTCATCCACTTACACTATAACCCTATACCACGCTCTATTCCACAGCACTAAAGTTGGCCATATTTTTGGTAGCATCCTTTTATATTGTTACTCACCTGCACAGACATATGTTTCGGCTTTAGTAGCCCTACCGGTTTCTCTCTCTCTCTCTCTCACTTTCTCAGTTCCTGTGTTTCTCTGTGGCTGCTTATTTGGCTGCTCTATGAATAATGGCACTAACACTGCCATTGGCTGCCTGCCTTTCAGCTTATTGTGTGAATTATTAGCGTTGTGTGTATTAAAATGCAGCTCAAGCTAATGCAGCCTTACATAAACTCACACACACACACACACACACGTACATGCATAGTGCTAGGCAGATAGCAAGTTTGCTTTTGCTTTGTGATTTACAGGGCCAACTACTGTTTATGGCCACAAGAGTGTTTAACTGTTAACTGCAAAGCCATCAAGTCCTCTGCCCCAGGCCAGTAAAAGCCAAAATTATAATAAGAGCTGGAGCTCAGCTATAACAAACGTTTATACATATTATCTATTATATACCAAAATGCGTAGACAGATCCGCAGTTATAAAGTAAATCATTTAATTAGACTATTGTTCTTGTGCTTCAATTTTCAGGCTTCAGCAAATAATCCACGTTATATGTTCAGGGACTTGAATGAAACACCATTGGTATATACTTACCTTATAATTGTACTATCATTTGTCGATTATATATGTATATATATATATGCTAAGACTTCTACCTATTCAAAGCATACAAAGCAAGAATGCATCAATGGAATACAAGTTGCAAGCTATTCAAAGCAAAGCATGAATAGAAAGCATTTTATTGAGAAATTATTAAAGATTGAATTACTAAATGTTTGCTAAAGGATAAAATGTTAAGTTAAATAGTGTATTCAGAAGGATATTCGATTTATACAAGGATTAATTAGCAGTCGTTTCGGCAAGTTTTGATTTTCTATTAGCTGCAAATCGAATTCGATTTGTGTTTTGTTTGCCAAAAAGACAACTAAAAATTCATAAATTGAAACGAAACCTGAATGTTTTTCATAGTTGGTTATGCAATATTCAAAGTTTATCATTCGAATATACGAATATTCATATTTGAATGGGAATCCTCAATGATTTAAGCATGTCACGTATGCGATTGAGTGAAGCTGCTGTTGGTAGCAATTCGATTAACATAATCGAACAGTGTATAAACTCATTAAATAACGTATACACTCACACATATACTCATATACATATACATTTAAGTATGTTAGTATGCGTATATTTATTTAATTAATTAATGACCACATTATGTGTTATTAATTACATTGTTTAAAATAACCACAAGCAGTTTGTGTTCTTTTTTTAAATGAGGCACATCCTGGCCAGCAGCTGCTGGCTTTGATTGTTGTTGCTTTTTGTTATATTTTCATTTTTTACTTTGTTGGTTCGATAGCCATAATTAAATTCTGGCATCCTCTCGTGGTAGTTGGGGATACTTCGCTTGGGTAAATAGCGTAATTGAATGGGTTCTCTGTATGTCTATAAGTAACTGATGCTAAAAATCAACATCTTCAGAATGTACACTTTGCGTATGCGTAATGTAATTGATGAGCTTACGCAGCGTGTAAGAGCATCTATATGTGTATACATATATGTGTGTGTTTGTGTGCGTGCAGTGACCTGCATTGCTGTCAGTCTGCGTTGCTGCCAAGTGGAACTTTATCGTTGTCGTTGTCGTTCTCGTTGTTGTCGTTTACGTTGTTGTTGCCTGTTTGGTGCAGTCTTAAAAACAGGAAACGGATGCAAAACTGTGACACAGGAAACGTAGTCGTCCGACTGAGTCGACATTGCTGCAACGGGCAGCTCAACAATTAAAGCGATAAATGCATAAAATGGTCACATTTCAGCAGCGTTAATCAGCAGCAGGCGCCATAGCATACACAAGGATATGTGTATATAAAGCTGGAGCACCAGCAGCAGCAGCAGTAGAAGGCATTGAGAAAACTGCTGCAGAATGCCAATTTAAAGGGGTAACTGCCAGCGGGCAAATACTTGAAAACACCCCTCACCACAGCACTTGTAATGAGCGCACTTGGGAATGCACTGTAACCAAATGGCAGCCAAGCGGCAGCCACATAATGACACACATTCTGCCGCCTGGCTTAATGGATGCTCTTACTCCAATAACTATGGCTTGGGGGAGCATTACTCAAACCAATGGCAAAATTGTTGCTTTAAGTTTTGGCAAATTAAAGCGTTTAATTGAGAACCAGCAAGCAGGCCAGTTGAAATGAATCCTGATTGGGCTAATGGACAAGCATTTTACAAGTATATTGAATGCGCAAGGCACAAGTGCATGAGCACAGTTCAGCCTGCATAAAGGATGTCACCAGCTCTTTGTCCTAGCAGCCAGCCAGCCACTCAATTAAGTGCATTTGACTTTGATGTGCGCCCTCGCAGCAGCCGCTTGTTACCCTCTACCCGTCCTTATTCCCTAGCTACCTGCCAGACAGCAAAGGCAACAGCAACTTCTCTGGTAATTCAATTTACTGGGTAACCGGCCAATAGGGCTAGCACTTGTCTAAAAATATCGATAAACCTGTAGCCGACAACCACTAATACTCTTTCAACCACAATTACAAACAGTAACTAAGAGATACTCCCACTTATTTGTAGGTCTTTTCATTGAATCGTTGAATTTTAGGAACTGTTTACTTTACCCAAAGCCATATGTAACGCATGTGTTCCCAGTATTTCTATATGTATATGAATTCCAGGAAAAGCATTTGTTGCGTAGAAAATATGTTTCTTTCGCCTGAATAAATTTGCAAATGTTTAAAGTGTGTTTGAAGTGATATAACAAATTTCTTCGACTGAGTTTTCTTACTTTAACTCGCTTGTTAACTGAAGCATATTTAAACTAATGATTAGCTTTGACTTACACTTGAGTTAAATTAAGATACTCTTACGATTAGCTGTGAAGTAGCTTTAGATTTGATGTAGATATACATGTATAAGCTAATTTAATTCAGATTATACCATTTCAAGCTCTTTTCCTCTATGAATTAATATTAAGTTCACGTGTTCTATTAGGCATTACATACACGTTCTGTTGGTTTCTTTAGCTGTGTGTGTTTTTATAGCATACATTTGTGCGCGTAAATCCATTTAAGATGCTACTCCCACTGAATGCATCAGCAGTAGTGTAAATCCAAAATGCAAATCCAGTTAACCAACTAAAAAGAAAGATAGTAAAATGAATGAAAGAGAGAAAGAAAGAGGGAGAGTAGAAGAGTAAAATAGAGAGTTGTAGACTAATCCATTAGGTGCGTTTAGCCTGATAAACAGCCAAGCACCGCAGCGGCAACAACAGAGCAGCCACAAAAGGCCACAAAACTCGCATTATTCGGCTACTTTTTTAATGGTACGGATTTTTCGTTATGGTGCCACATACATTAGCGTTGACTGCAACATTCGTATGGAGTATTGCAGCTGCTAACTGACCAAATGCTGTCTGACTTTTGTGCTCTGTATTTGGGTCAAGCGGCAGCCACAAAACGGGCCAAGTAAAGCAGCAAATGGTAAATGGCAAATGGTAAATGGAAACGGTTGACCAGCGAGGCATGCATTTTAATTGCAAATTTTTAGGGTATAACCGAACGCAGAGTTGGGGTGTGGTATAGAGGGTATACTATTGGACAGGTGAGTGGATAAGGGGTAAGCACAAGTCTGGGTATAATTTATTTGAAGCGCTTAGCACGAGATTAACGGTGAATGTAACCCAACCAACGAACCGGAAATGGATTACGTAGCAGCGGATGTAGAAAGTCACACGTAATTTAATATCACGTTGGCAATTTACGAGCGTAACACACACACACATTGATACTTGAATATATATATATATATATATATAAATACTCTAAGAGAGAGAGAGAAACGTTAGTGGATTTACTTGGTAATTGCATCTGTCGCATGCGGCTGCAATTGGCAATAAAATTTAAGTTTACACCACGAACGACTTTAAACGCTGAGCAAATTGACAAACGCCCACACCAGATCCGACCAGACCAGACCAAATCATACCAGACCAGTCCGTTGCCCATAGCATCAAACAGCTGGAGTTGTACCAGAAGCAGGTGCACTTTTCTAACCATAGGTTTCATCGTATTAGCTACTCCTACTCCTATTCCTGTTGTGGATGCTCTATGACAGCTGCCAGGTTGCTGTTGCCGTTGCCATTGCCGTTGCCGTTGCCATTGCTGTTGCTATTACCATCAACTCCAGCTACAGGTTTACTGCCATGTCGTATTTGCTTCAGTGCTTCTGCTATTTTTGTTAGTGCTGCTCTTGATTGTACTCCAACTCTTGCTCCTGCTCCTGCTTTAGATTCTGCTCCAGCTCGTGTTGCTACTCGTTCATCATTCATCGCGCTGGGAAACCTTTTTTAGCCAACTACATTGCCGGCAAGCTTAATTGGCTTTGAGGCAAATGTGTTTCAAATCTGATTTCACATATGTAAGCATCCATGCTACAAGTTAAAATCTAAAAGAGCTTTACACCTGCCTCTCTCTCGCTTTACACACTCTCTCTCTCTCTCTCTCCCTCTCTCTGCTTAGTTAACTATATATCTATCTGTTTGTCTGTCTGTCAAAGCTGTTATAATTTATGCTTCGCTATTAGCCACAAAATATTTTAGCGCTTGTTGACAGCTTTACGCTGTTGCTATTGCTGTGGAATCTAACTAATGTTATTGCTAAGCTAGTGACCTTTGCCCTTTTTAAACCTTTAGTCAAGCGAGTGTCAATAAAATAAAAGCAAAACAAATCAACAACAATGCCAACAGTTGTAAACAATTATGTACAGCTAGCTACTAGATGTGCGGCATTGTTTTTCAACGACTCACATACACACACAGACACTTCCACTTCCGTTTCCGCTTGCCAAAAGTTAATGCTCAGCGAGTTATTTGATACGCCAAATACCCTATGCATAGAGCATGGTTGTTGATTAACACTATTGTATGCTTTGATCATTAATTCTGTTGGAAAAGAGTATCTGCTAGTCGTTGTAACTGTTGTAGTTGCATTTCTGCATGTTATTTATGTGCACAAAAGTTTTCTATAAAATATATTTGTATTATACAACAACAAACAAGCGCATAAACTTTTTATGCGGCCAGTCAACCAATCTGAATCCGTATCGTATCCCGAAAATTGCAGCTCCAAATCCCAAATCCCCAAATGGAACAACTGCTACCATTGCTCCTCTTGTTGCTGCTGCTGCTGTTGCTGTTGTTGTTGCTGTTGCAGTCATGCGTTGTCCAGTGCTAGCCATAATTGTTTTTTGAAGTGTCCGTTGGCTAGACTTTATTTATTGTTTGGCATACACACACACAAACACACACACACACACACACAGACAGTAAATGGACAGCGGTTTAGAGTGGGCTCTTTCCCAGCGGATGTTTATACACAGCAGTGTATAGGTTTATCCTTGTGTTTGCTTTTGTTTTCACAATTTGATTGACTTTATAGCTTTAAATTGATTCACTGGGCGTATACGCAATGCACAATTATTGCATATGCTATTGGTTGTGTGTGTGTGTATGTGTGTGTGTGTGTTGTTGTTATTGTTATCCACAGTTGACTTGTTATGAAAATCTACATTGGTTATGGCAACTGTAAAAATGTATTTCGTATTTTTCCCCTTTTTTTGACGTAATAAACAAGTTCACCTGTTTATTGCAACGTGTAGCATACCCCGCGGTGGCAACTAATAATCTAAAACGCAACTTGACAACTTTCTTTCAAATTGCGACCAAAATTGAGTGCCGTTTGTTGAACAGCTGGAAACTTATGAAAGTTGTTTGCTAAACAACAATAAAATAAATTGCGCAAAGTGCAAACAAAAGTTCTACCCCTGCCTACAACTTACTACCACATTTCTCTTCTGTCATATCAACCCCCTTCCCCCTGCCCATCCTCTGCTATTTGGTCATAGCAAGCTGCCAACTCGTGTCAATTGTCATTTGTGCTTGTACATTTGCTACTACTTACTACCAACTGTCTTTGTCTTTGTCTTTGCCTTCTTCTTTATCTTTGTATTTGGTCTTTAGACTTTACTTCTTGCTTCTTGCTTCTTGCTTCTTGCTCCTTGCTGCTGCCTTCTGTTGTTTAGTCCTTGCAATTGTTATGACTTTATTACTATTGTTGTTGTCGCTGCCACGCCTGCTGTTATGGTTATTATTTATATTGCTCGGGCACAGCAGGCACAAGCAGCTCTACTTCTACTTCTACTTCTACTTCCGAGCAGCTGAGCAGCTGAGCAGCTCGTAGCACTCTAAGCGCAACTTATGTAGGTGTAAAGAAATTTGATTTGCCCAGCGACATTTCATGAAGTTCTCGCGCAGCGGGTTTTCAATTTGTTTTTTTTATGTTCCCATTGTTGTTGTTTTTGTATGTATAACTTTATATATATGTATATATATATATAGTATATGCTTTAATATTAAAACCCAGTGAGCTGTAAGCTGCAAACGGAAGTTGAACCCAGTGTAAACACACAGATATATGAGCACTCGTTACGATTACTTATCATATTACAATACATATGAGCATTTGTACACCTCATGCTGCAGTTTTAGTTTTTATTTCTTCTTCTTCTTGCTTTTTTTTACAAATTAAATTTAGCTGCCATGGAAAATAAATAAATAAACATCTGTGGGCTGCGGAATGTTTAACAGCTCAAAAAATTTGCATATCAATTGTGTTTCAGGCAACAAAATTTATTTTTTATATATTCATATATGCAGAACTTGGAATGAGAATATATCTATATATATATATATATATATAGGTGCTATATAAGCTTGAATATAAACTGAATAATAAAGTTATAGCTTCTTTTTGACTTTGTGTACATAATTTAAATGACAAAATTTATATGCAATTTCCAGTTTTCACTAACGGAATTCAAACAATGTGGCTTAAAAACGTTGCAATTATTTTCGCTTTAAGCTGCAGTTGTTCATATGCTGTTTAATTATTATAAATAATTATATTGTTAAAACATTTGTTTTAATTTAAAATGTTTTTTTTTTCAACTCATTTTATAACCTTTATCTCTCTATTTCTTTTTATTTGAACTCTTCCTCAATTAAACCACAAAATTGTTAAGTCAATTGATTTTTCATTTCTGGCAATTAAAATGCAATTAAATATTTTTTCTAGAATTTGCTATTCAAATTTCTTTACGGAATTTCAATTGAATGACCTATTCAAGTGCTTTGTTTATTTGGTAAATATTTCCAATTTGCAATAGTTGGTAGTAGCTCGTCCTTAAGCATCCTGCAATGAGTTGCAATTGCAATCGCCTTGAAGTAGGTGATTTTTTTTCTCTCATATTTTTATTCGCGCATATTGATAACAATAAGAACATTGTGTTACTTCAAGCAGCTGTTACCCTACTTCTGAATTTTTTTTATTACCACAAAACTTTTTTATATTCGATTTGAATTTTTACGGCAATCAAGAAAAGTGTCCGGTTGGTTGCCAGTGTTCCCTCCACAGTTGGTAAAGCTTATGCGCGCTGCCTCAGTTCTTCGCTTTCATCTCTTATTACATTGTGGAAAATGCAAAGTACTTTGGTTTGGAATGGTTTGGTATGGTTCGGTATGGTTTGGTAGAGTTTGCTATGATTTGAAGTTCAGCTTTTGGTACGGTTTGCTTGGTCACAGTCCAACATAAGAAGTTAGATTACTGCAGTTGAAACTGTTGCTGGCAGTCGCCAAGTTGACGTTGGTTTCAATAAATATTTATGAAAAATGTTAATATTATTTGCTTATATACCATATTCTTACATTTTATTTCTCCTTTCCTTTTTTTTAATATATATTTTTTACATTTTTTTTTTTTTGTGCGCGTGTTGCGTTTTAATCTAAATGTTAATTCACACGAAATGAATGAATCAGTTAAGCAACGCAATCGGCAAACGCGTCGTATGCTTAATGTGCGTCAATGTTAAGTTGAAGTCGTTTGTTTTCTGCCTCTGTGTAAATGTGTATATATGTGTATTTATTTGTTTGTGTAGATGAGAATTAATTGGAGCGTGGTGCGTAACAAAATGCACCTTGGGGACTCATTTCCAGACAAAGTTCAGTTCAAGTGGTTGCGGTTTTATGGCAACTTGAACTTGGCAGCTGAAACTATGAAATATCAAATATTTAGAGTCTAGCTGCAGTACAGCAGATGTCACTAGCAGCAGCAGCAACAGCAGCGGCAGTAACAGCAGGTGTGGGAATTTAATTAAGGTTTAGAGGTAGAAAGTCATTTGTTAATTATGTGACAGGACAAGAACGAACAATATTGTGAATTGTGCATTCAATATTACCTTTAAACATTGAGTATACGCAGTGTTGTACAGTGTTTGCTTTATCCGAATGTGTTTCGCATAATTTACAATTTAGCTGGCAATCAGTCTAATAATTATGAATGCTGAAGTGTATCTGGCCGCTGTCTAGGCTGAGGCACTTGATTTATGGCTCATGAGTTGTAATTAAGGCGGATGTTTCCCATTGCGTTTGCTCTTTGACCCCGCTCTTTGATGCAACAAATTGAAATAAATTGCTAAAAGCTCGCATCGAATCTCATATGCAGCTTCGCTAACGAGCAGCCAACCAACCAGATAGACAAAAGGTCGGATAGACAGACACACAGAAGCACATAGTGAGAGCAACAGACAGTTGATTCGTGTTACTCGCATACAGGGATAAACGATAAAGTGAGCCCATCGACATGTTGCACAGTCTATTTGCATCCTTTTAGAGGCTATCATTTGTTCCAGACTGGCTGCTGTTCATCGCAAAAGGCGTGTAAAACATGAATGAGGTACAAAGAGCAAGCGCAGGACTCTAGCTCCTGGGGCATTAATCAAATATGAAACGGCAGCTGGCATCATTAATAATTGCTCGACTGTCATGTTATTTAACCCAGGACTAAACTATTGATAGAATTTCGACATTACCAACGTTCTATTCTATTCCTTTTCATACTGGACTGTCTGCTCTTGTTTATATCAAAGCTGATTGATGATGTCCTTCCAAACCAAATGCCAATGACAAACACTCAGCCAACTGTCTACAAGCATTGTGAGTGAATAATTGTTCCTTGCGTTTTATTTTTCTTTTGCATAAAGCTTTTCACACCATTTCAACAACATATACCCTATTAGGGCAACCAATAGACTCATATGATTCCATACTTGTTAGGGATACAAGCTCCACAGCATACTCAATACATGGCTCATGCTTAACCCCAATCAAATTCGCTCGTCACATCATTTCTCACTATTGCCCCGGAGCAGAATCCAACTCATTTCAGTTGCAGCAGCTCATATCCATAAGCGTATATATAATAACATATAAGTATGGATGGTGCCATAGATATAGCATATATATATATATATATATATATATATATATATATATATATAGTTTTATGCTATATAAGTCATGTCCAATAAAGTCGCCTGTGGAAATTTGTCAACTATGCGGCTGGAATAATGTGCGCAACTTTAAAACAAACGAATTGTGCGAATAAATGGCATAGATAACTTTATGGCCACCAGTGCACTTTGTCTAACCCGTCAACCGGGCATGACACACACAGATACACTCAACCACACATACATACATACGATGAGGGGGAAAAGGGGTGAGAGAGGATGGAACTGTAGTTAGCCTTCGGCTTTGGTATGCATTTAACATCAGCAGAGGTTGAGCCGAAAAGGGAAGGGAAGGAGTCACAGGCCAAACTCGTGATACCAATGCAGCTCGTTCCTTTTTATTTTATATTTTTTTTTTGTGTATATATATATGAGTTTGTGTGTGTGAGTGTGTGTGTGTAGTGAGCTTATGGGTGCGGGTGAGCTCGCTTTGAGCATAGCACCCGGAGCTACGTGACATGCATAGCTCATCGGTCGTGGCCTGAGCATGGCCAGCAAAATATTGCAGTTGTGATATGTTAAAGCTGCAACATGCAGAGGAGCAGCGGAAACTATAGTCAACACATATATACACATATACCAGCAACCCGGTATTTCAGTCTTTAACTCACTCAAATGCAAAGTTTTTCCGAGGTGCTAATGAAAATTGCGCAACTTTTGCACAAATCAGAAGCGCCACTCGAGCTGCAGCCACGGAAATGCAAATGGAAATGCATCCGTTGGCAACAACAATGCGGCGCCATCCACAGCTAATTGTCTAACAGTGTGTATGTGTGTGTGTGTGTGTATATATGGCACCTGCTCGAATTTTCAACAAAAGCCGCTAATTAGCTAGCCAAAAGCAAAAAACAAAAAGTAAGCACTCTGCGCGCCTTAAGACAACAATTAAAGCACTTGGCCAAAATTGAAGTCGGTAAATGTGTTTTTTATGTTACCAGGACGCTTGTGTATTATTTTTTTTGGGCTACAAGCAAAACCAATTTGCAACAGTGGCAGCAACAGTAACAGTAACAGCAACAGTAGCTCTATGCCAGTTAATTTTAATTACGCACATGGCAGTTAATGTTGCGACACGGCGTCTCAATTTAGACACCTTTTTTGTGAGGAGCCAACCAACCCAGCGCAGCCCCAGCTATTACCAGTGCCAATCCCAACCTTAATACCAAACCTATACCAAAACACAATGCTCAAGCATACACACACAAAAACGTACATACACCTACACAGCCACACAAATTGCCATTAAATGTGAAAAGGACGACGGGCTGCGGTGCCAGCGTCAAAATGAATAAACGGCAATGGCTTTTGTGGCCATGTGTGTGATTATGTATATATATATATATATATATATATATATATATATATATGTGTGTGTGTGTGTTTTTATTTGTATGGTATATATGGCCTTATAGCGTCTGCTACTGCTGCGGCTGCTGCTGCTGCTGGTGCGTCAATCGTTTCATTTAAAGCGCTCCGCTTCAGGTAAAAGAACAAAACAAATTAATTTTGCCCATGTGCGGCCAGGTCTATGTACCAATGTCTGCATCTATGCGAGTGTGTGTGTCTATATGTGTCAGGGTGTATATGTGTGTATGCTTGTGTTTATGACTATGTAACAAAACCCTGAAGCGCAACTGTTACGCACTCAAACAAATATACACACCTCCATACACACACACGGGCAGCAGAGTGCACATGTGCGTGTTAGCAAAATGCTTTATTTTAGCCCTGCAGTGCTTATGCCAGCTTCAGTGATAACTATGGCAATGCATATAAGAAGATTGGGACAAGTCGATTATACTCTACTATAGTCTAACCAACACACTGATGTATCCATTCCCTTTACCATAATATAAACTGGATGCGTGAAGATGGAAACGGATGAAGCATAGACTATGAAGGAAGAAGGCAAGTAGCTGGCATTAATAGCATTTCTTAAACTTATTGGTTAATATATTAATATATAAGTATTGCTTAATAAATTAATAATATATATTAAAGGACAGCTTGACCTTCAGTTATTACCTGCTTCATTTAGTAGTTGGTTCTATCTATATCCCTTAACTCAGCCTGTGGTTTAAAGTAGACGGAAACAAGTTTTATTGGAACTCTGTTTCAACTACCTTCTATAGAGTATCTATGATTCGTATTTACATTATACAATGTGCTTGGATTATGGTTTCAATTGGGTTTCTAGGGTATTCATGTTTCGCTCTGTTTCACATGCTCATTCATTCTTTTGGCAACTCTTTGCCATTTCCCGCGCATTAACAGTCTGTTTAGGCCCTATCGGCATTGGCTTTGCCAAATGAAATATGTATTTCCTTGGCCGACATTTTCCTTATACCAAAATTGCTTTTGTTCGTTACTTTAACAACAGCTCCAGCTCCAACTCCAATTCTAACACTAACACTGTCAGTGACTGCGATTGCTGGCGGATATTGCGAGCTTTTGCTTGGGTCCAATTGTGTGACTGTACCTTGTGTAATATACTTGAATCCCTAACACGTATCCCAGATGATATATCCCTTAACCCAATATAAGCAGCAGGAGACAATCATAAACGCATTTTGGCAATTTAAATTGCAATTTACACATGTTGCATAATTTATATGGTTTTTATTTAAAATTTAGTTTCCTCACATGCAGTTGCTTACAACGACTCTTACACACATACATACAGATGTTATATACTCTATATATAAGTATAACTTATACATGCTTTATATATTTTTTTTTTAGATTTTCTTGCTTAATTCATATATCTTAGTTGGGGGTCGGATATGACATTCGTTACAAGCCACCAACTTTTGTATGCTTTAGCTGCATTTAAGTACATCTCCTTTATATTTGAGTTTTTATATACTCATAAGTACATATCCATATGTACCTATATTATATATAGATATAAGATTTAGAGTATTTATAGTAGATTAACTACAAATTTGGTTGGTAAATATTGTTCTTTTTTAACTGTTGGTTATAGTATTAAGTAGTAGGTTTTCTTTTTACAAAATAGCAGCAAAAAGTTTTTGAATATCTATTTGAAAGTTATTTAAGTAACTCAGAACAAAATTAGTAAACGTTTTTGTATAATATTATTATTATTACTTTTTTTAACTTTGATTTTCTTTCTTTTTTAACATTTAACGTTTAACATGGATATTTATGTTACATATACCTTTTGATAAAGTTTCTCAGGTCATTGAACACTTTTTGTTTTTTTTAGATATTGGAAATATTTTGAAACATTTAAAGTGGGCCTAGAAAAGCTTTTTAGATAAAAGTAAAAATTGAAAATTTATAGCAACAATTTGCGAGTGATTTAAGAATTTAATTTGAAATTTTGTTAAAAAGATTGTTTAGATAATTATTTTAATTAATTTTGATACTTCTCACTAAATTAATCTAAATATCACTCGGTTTTATTTTCTTGTTCAATTTGAATTCATTATTTATTTTTTTTTTTTTTGTTTGATCTACCACAAAATTGTATACACTCTTGCAACTGCTGTAAATTTGTTACTTAATACTAATTTTGGGACCAACTCATGCAAAAGTAACTTTTGTTTAGAGCTGTGTTTGGGATGGCGGTTGCTGCTGTTTATTGCGGTTTAGAGCGCTGTTCCAGACCAGAACGAATTATCCACTATGGCCGTGTGAATGTGGATGCTTACGTTATGTTGGTATTGTTGACAAGCTACACTTCCTCGTAACTGCGGCATTTGGGCACCGGTGCTGACCACTTTCCATCAGGTTGACATTTTGGTCGTTCGGGTGGGCCAGTTGTATGGTCTTCGTTCGTCTGGATTTGTATAAAGCCGGGCCGACACTGCACACTCAGATAATCACCGGCATCATAGTTGAATTTAAGGGGTGCAATCAGGCCATTGGGCGGGTCACCTGGATAAGGGCACTGCGATTTGCCTGATCGAGATGAAGGTGCATGGTGCATGGTGCATGGAGCATAGATTGATGTAGATGGTACATGGAATGATTCGTGGTGATCGGTATCGGTAACGGTATCGGAAACGGTATTGGTATCATTTTGTTATACAGCGAAAATACAACACAAGTTTCATTAATTCATAATGTATAAGGAAGTGGGCCCACTTTGGAAGCGTACGCCAGGATTCGCAGCGTACGTGCATTATATTGTGCATTATCAGTTGTCTACTTACAAAATGGCGTCGAGTGCGACCAGAACCCGTTCTCCGTGCATATGATGCTCGACTCGCCAACAAGTGTATGGCCATCGTTACAGCTAAATGTGACTAGTGCACCAACTGTCAGACGTCTCTGACTCAAACTGGTGCCTCCAATACGTCCATTAAGCGGTGCAACTGGCATCACGCACTGAATGACTGCAACAAAAAAGAAAGAAAAATAACAACGCATTTTACTAATAGTACTTTATAATTACACTTTACGTCTATACACAAAGGAAAGACGAAGAAACTCATAAGCATACTTTATTAACATAAATATAATAGTTTAAACTTTATGTTAAGCTATCGATCCTTTAACAGTGTCAATTTAACATGAATCATCTCTGTTACCGATCTGTAAGTGTCATCTCAATAAGAATTTGCCATCTCTAGTAGGAGCCATTTTAAAGTGTTTATGTAAAAAATTGCAAATTGCATTAAAATTTTAAAGAAAAGTGAATTTTAATTAAAGATAACCATGGAAAAAGTGCAAATAATATTGAAAAAGCAGGGAGTAATGTGGGTAAGTCAAGAGAACCCTTTTAAATAAGTAATTTTGGATGTAAATGTGGTTTAATAGACACTTATATTGAATTGCTTAAGGAGATTATCATAAAACCTTATTGATTCCTAAAAGGGTACACATGGGTGTAATTAGAAACGCGAAAGGTCATTAACAGAGTAAACAATAATCGTTGTGCTTAGCTCTTAAATTACTTAATTAGTAAAGCAACCTGTTGCTTTGGGGCATTTCAATAGATGATACGTACCTTTGCAGCGTGGCACAGGGCCACTCCAGACGCCCGTCGGTTCACAGTCCAGTAGCGCCGGTCCGGTTAGCTTGAAGCCCCATTGGCATTTGAACACCGCGCGCCCCCATGCCGATGTATTTAGTTCAATTAGACTTAGATGAGGGTCGTCAAGCACTAGGCGAGGACATTGTATGGGATGGCATGTTGGCGACGGCGATGACCAATTGCCGGAGGCCAGGCAAGTGGCATTCCAGGTGCCATCTAGCCTAAAACCAGCGGGGCACTCATAAAGCGCTCGCTGGCCCAACTTGTTGCCCTCGAGTCTCAGCTTAAGAGGCGCCATCGGCTCAGTCAGCTGCGGGCATGTCGAAGTGGCCACCACCACAGCAATGCTATTCGTCAAACCGCGCGGTGAAGTGCATGTAAAGGTACCTGAATCATTGTTCTCAATATTCTTAATGGTCAAACGGTATCGCACAGCCTTTTCCTCTCCCGCTGGTGACCAACCTGCAATAACAAATGTTACCGATTGCCACCAACTGACCTTAACTAACCCCCCCCCCCCCACCTGTGGTGTATTGCATATACCAGCTAGTCCAGCTCCATTCAGGTGTACCGCGTACACGAGGATACATGCAATCCAATTGAACTGTGCTGTGCGGTGGCACAGCCATAACACCAGATGGTTCAAAAGAGTGTGAACCGTTAAAGATCTTGATACGTATAGATGGTGCAGAGTCCTCAGAATAGTTGGTAAGCACTGTAGTGGGCACACAGCTGGGCATGCGTGGGGCCCATAGGCCATTAGAGCAAAGCACCCGAGACTCCCCCAGCAGCTTGTATATGCCCAACTCCTGACAGCGTGCTTGCAGCGAGTGGCCATGTGGCAGATCCCAACCGACGTTCTGCAGGATGCCATAATGCAGGACAATGTGTAGATTAGAAGGACAATAGGCAAGAGGCGACAGCAGGCAGATATTCAGGCATTGAAATCAAGCGAAAGTTTTTTTTATGTATTTTTTGTTTTTGACGTGCAGTGCGTGAAAAATTGTAAAAAGGGAAAGAACGAGACATAGAGAAAGAGAGAGATAGAAAGAGAGAGAGAAAGACAAAAGTACAAAAGATGTTTAGACTTGTTTACAAGCTGTTTAACACTAGTTAAAGGCGCACTCTCTGAGCGTGGTCATGGCCGTGGCTTGGGCGTGCTGACGTGCAGTTTCCATAGTGTTTGTTGCTGTATTTGTGGTGTGTAACTAGGCTGTAAATTTGAGATTGTAATTGTGTGGTTGAGGGTGTATCTGGGTTTTATTGTGGCTGCTTTTGTGTATGCTGTGTTTAAGTGGGTGTGTGTGGGTGTGTGTGTGTGTGCGTTACACGTTGCCCAAAAATTGGCAAATGCTAAAGCCGTGCAAATCGTACAAAATTTAATTTTCAAAAGCCAAAACAAGTCCCACTACATGGGCAGACACTACTTTTAATATGTCTAAGTGTATGTGTATTTGTGTGTGGGCGTATACACTGAAAGAAATTAGTCAGTTAGTGGTTTCTTGTATATGTATATACCCTTTTTTCTGACCTTTTCGTTGATTTCTGTCAGTGTACATGCTGTGCGTGTGTGTGCTTGTGTGGGTTTATTTTTGTTGTTACTATTGCTTAATTTGGTTGTCAAAACTCTACAGATATCAGCTATATATGCATAGATACGGATACGAGTTAAAAGTAAGAGTACACGACGACGTTGACGATGGGCACGTCAAGGATGTGGCCACTCACAATTTCTGTGTTTGAGAGAAGTGTCGATTTGGATAAGCGCGTTTTACGCCAGCCGCGATTTGGTGGTATCGGTGTCTGTAAGAGAGAGAGATCAAAGAGTACCAAAAATACAGAGTCTTGAGCTGCACAGGAGCACAGAGATGCGGATGCAGGATGCAATTATTATTATTATTATTTTTTTTTTTTTTTTTGACAAAGTTTTATTTATTATTTTATTTTTTTTTGATGACGCTGGACAAATTGTTGTTTGTTTGTGCGGCTGATATCGATACAAGAGATGATTGAATAATTGAGCGAGACAGAGACAGATAGTCGTATAAAGTGACAGAGTGAGAGAGAGCGAGAGACAGAGTGACAGAGGCAGTGAGATAGAGAGAGAGCGAGAGCGAGAAAGAGATTTAGAAACAGGAGATATAAAGTGACAGGAGAGTTTGACGCAATCGAAATTGAGTTTGACTCGCATTTTGCTAGGCCAAGGCTGTATTAGATAGCCTCCACTAGCTTGGATGGAGTAACTGCTGTTATGTGTGTGCTTTTGTAGGTGTGTACCTTATATGCATATATGTATATGTGTTTGTGTGCTGTGTATACTTGAATGTGTATATTTGTGAGTGTGCATATGGCGAGGTTAGATCTTAACTCCTGGCACGGCTGACGGCACTGCTGCTGTCATCACTTACCACGGAGATGTTGCGATAGCTGAGCAGCAGATGAGACGGAATACGATTGACATGGCAGCTCTTGTACAATGGCTGAAACTTCACATTGCCGTTATCATCTAAAGATAAAGATGTCATACAGATCAGATGGTAAATAGTTATATATAGGAATATAACTACGTTTATGCCAAGATAAAGTTAACAGTTTAACCAATTGGTTAACTGGCAAAGAAATCATAGCATAAATGCAGTTAAAGTTTATATAATGCAAAGATTTATATATATATATTTGTTAGACAGCGATAAATAGATAGTTACAGAGAGAGAGAGAGAGAGAGAGAGAGATAGACAGATATAGTTATGGTTAAATGAAACAACTTTATTGTTGCTGGTGCTGCTATATTGTGTGCTGCTTGATTGTGTTGTCTTTATTGTACGAGTTTCTACTGTAATGACATGTTGTATTGTATTGCTATTGTATAATTAACATTCCATTGTGTGCGTACGTATATATATTTATATATATATATATATATATATATGTTGTTTGTTGTTTTAGTATATTGTTTATATGTGTGTGTGTGTGTATTGTTGTATCGTATGGTTTTGAGTGTTGTGAGAGGGTTGCTGCTCACTTACCCTCCTCATTGGTGGCGCACAATGGCCCCACCCACTTGCCCTTGATACAACGTATCTTGCATAGGCGACGATCGCCCATGGGTCCAATTTCACCAGGAAAACGTATTTCGGATACTTCAGTAAATTGTTGCAATATGTCAATTTCCACATCCTCCTCCTCATCTTCATCAAATTCATCATCCTCTGTGTGTACCGGTGAGTAGCCAGTCTCTTCATCATAGATTCCTAATTTGGATGAAATCGGAACAGAATAGGTGAGGGCGTTATGAAATGGGCAATGTTCAATGCTAAGAAAGGGGAATGGGTTAGGGGGGGTTATTAGTGGTTTCAGAGCGGATAGTAGAGCAAGTAGAGCAAGCAACTAATGAGCTGTCGTTGTGAACGATATGACATGAATCATGAGACTTGCGAGACAGGTGTATGAATACATGAAGGATTGAATAAATGAACGAATGAATGACACAATTGACTGAATGAATAATTGAGTCAATGATCTTTGAGTTCTCAACGTCAACGAGTCAACGAGTTTTACTTCTTATCCCTTCGCCCACATTCAACACATTCTGTTATCAGATACCAAAAGTGCTTTTTTTTCTTCTACTTTTTGGCTCTCTTTTTGAAGTGCCCAGTGGCTTGTCAAGCCTTTAGAAACTGTATCAAAAGGCGCGTGGCAAAGAGATGACTAAGACGTAGTAGCAAAGAAACTGGAAGGAAGTAAAAGTAAAGAGAGGGGGCGGAGAAAATAAAGCCCCCTTTAAGCACATACATTAAGCCGCAAAAGAAGTGCGAAACGTGCAAAAAAAGATGGTGCTGCGAGGTTGAACTTCAATGGGGCAACTTAAGGTTGTTAGATATGCATTAAAAGCGCCACGGAAATGGAGTGGGAATACGTATACGTCTAGTGGCACAAGGACAAACACAGAGGGACAGACAGAAGAAAATAAAACAGGAGGGGGAAGGGTAAGAAGAGGTGCTACAGTGGCCACTTAACAGGATACAACTTCATTTTTCTGAACGAGGCGTCAAAAAGAAGTGAAAAGGCAAAAGATAACATGAAAGATAATATTATGCCAGCATGAGTCGACCTCACCGACAAGGCCCAACAGAACCGGACGAACCCCGTCCGGGTAGCCTAATAGAAAAAATGCAAACGGACAAAAGCAGCTGAATCAAAGTAAACAAAAGGGCAGCGGGCAAAGAGTGAGGAAACCTCACCGAAAATACAAAATAAGAAAAAAAAGGAGAAAAAAAAAATAAAATAAAACGAAAATGAAAATGGATAAAAAAATATAAAAAAGAAAATTTCGTATAGGAAAGGAGCAACCAGCAGCAGCGGCAGTAGGAGCAGCAGCAGATGACGAACGAACCTAACCACGACAAAGAATGAGTTTTTAGCAGCTTACAAAGATATTTTTTACTCCACTTCTTTTCTTTTTCCATTCTTGTTTTTCTTATTTTCTTATTTTCGGCGGGTAAAACAAGAGGCGAGTTACGGGGGTGAGGTGAGCAGTACAGCAATAACCATAGATGTGCCGGCATGTTAATGAGCTGAGAGACGTTAGAGATACGTTAAGTATGATAGAGAATAGAATAGTATGAGAGTGAGTGAGAGGGGAGAGAAGGCGACTGATAGAGCGAGTGAGAGTGAGTGAGTGAGTGAGTGAGTGAGAGAGAAAGTGAGCGAGAGATTATGAAAGACTTTATGGTATTCATGAAGCGATTGAGATTTTGCGACTGCGACTGCGATTGCGATTGCGATTAGCTTTTTAACGATTTATGTATATATGTACGATTGTATGTATGTATGTATGTATGTATGTATATGTATGTATCTATGTATGTTTGTTTGCTGTGTCCACTCCACCCTCGAACACGCCAGGTGTAGCTGTGTATCTGTAGCTGTATGTATGTATATCTGTCTGTATATCTGTATTTGTTTGTGTTCTTATTTTCTCATCTTCATTTTTCTTTTGTGTTTGTGTAGCATAACACAGACGGACAGACAGACAACGAGACAGCGACAGCGGCTTTATATTCAATACAATAAATTATTTTTTTTTTTATTATCATGGGCACTGTGGCATTGCCAGTGTCTGGCCGCTATGCAAATGCTTGGCCCTTACCCTTATCCTTGCGGCTGGTGGTTTTTGAGCTGGAATCGCCACCACCTTTCGGACGGCTCAGTGCACCCGTGGTCTTGCCCGACTTGCGCTTTACACGTTGCAGGGCCACTGCTGCACTGCTCGACTGATTTCCCAGCTGTTGCTGTTGCTGTTGTTGTTGCTGTTGTATTGATTGTTGCTCATCATCCTCCAATTGCCCATCATCGCCTTTAACATTGGCGGCACTTCGTCGCTGGCGCCAACGCGGTTCCATGTCACGCTGGTCGAGCTCTGCAGCGTGACTGTCACCGCGTCGACGATGATGATTCTGATTCTCATTTTGTAATTCCTGTTCCTCCTGTGGCGGCTTTTGTGCCTCCTCTACCTCCTGCTCTACAGATGGCTTACCATGCAGCTTCTTCAGCAATTTGTTACACTTCTCACTGGCACCATTGGCCAGACACTTGTTTAGACGCGCCTTCTGCTTTAACTTGTGCAATTTGGCGCGTAGTTGTCGATTGGGTTCACGTGATTTCAGTATATCCGCAATGTGCACATAGTAGACATCTCCCTCGGCAGCTAATTTGCTGCCTGCCCAACGATCTGTGTCCGGTGAGGCTTCTTCGTCATGGAATATGGCATGTCGCTTGTAACGACTACCACGCCCACGTCCTGTTTGTCCATTATCATTCTCAATGCGACGTCGACGCCCGGAGCCGGAACGCCGCTTTTTCCCTTGCTTGCGATTGGTATTGAGTCGTTTATGGGTGCCATCACCCAAATCAGTGCCATGTAGCTCATCCTCATCATCCTCGATATCGGTGTCATCCACTAGACTGGCCGCCGCATCGCCGGCATGTAGGTCATGATGCTGCTCATCCGGATCAAAGTCCATTGAATGCGGATTCACAATAGCCGCATGATTCTCTTTGGCCGAATGCATCTTATCCACAAACTCCACATCGGCTGTAGTAAAGTCCTCCGGCAGATAAACCTGCGTTGTCTCGAACTTCGCATACGGCAGCTCCGTTGTCATTTCCGGTCGGAGAATGGTGAAGCGCACATCCGGCGCTCGACAGCCCGGCGAGGCATCTGCACAAAAAAAGAAGCAAAAAAAATAAATGTAAAACGAATGAAAAAGATAAAGAAAGACAGAGTGTGAAAGAGACAGTAGAACAGGAAAAGAGAGAAATATATATATATATATATAGATATATATATATATAGGATAGATAGGCATGAAGTAGCTGAACTTTTGCCATAAATATTTCATATATGATCTAATTTAATAACTTGGCAACTTTGACTGACTTTGAAGTGGAATCGAAATTGCAAATTTTCAATATGCATTGGCATTTGGCATTTCCGCATAGTAGCACACACACACACACATATATAGTATATATGTGTGTGTGTACCCACACACACACACACACACTTCCATACACACTCAAGTTTCAATTTGCAAAGTCATGCAAACATTTTCCGTCCGAACAACGTCGTCATTTCCCATTTTGCACATTTTCTGCCCACTCTTCTTCCCCTCCTCTATTTACCATTTACCATTTCCCTTTTCTAGTTTCTATTTTCTATTTTGTAGTTGAGAGTTGAAGGTTGTGGGACAAACTGCATCAAGTGACGTTCAGTATTGCCAGCGGCTGCATTAAAGTTTATTTTTCTTCCTTCTTTTTTTTTGCCCTTTTTAACAAAGTTTTTTTCTTTTTTTTTAATTCTTTCCTTCCATTTGTTGTAACTAAAGTGGGTCAAATGCAATGTAAAGCAGTTAAATTACATTCAAAGCTTGTAATTTATGTAATTCAATTGCCAATTAGCAAAGCAAAGCAAATGCTGCTGCTGCCAGTAACAAATGTAACTCAAAGTGCGATGCGAACACTTAAACGCAACTCCAATGCCATTAGATATGGGCATTTAGATATATATATATATATATATATATAAATATATTTCTATTTGCCTATTATCTAGATTATAAAAATTCTATTAACTATATGTATAATGAGTGTATAGATAAAGGTAGCTACACACCAACAACATATAAATTGAGTTCATATACATATAAACTATGAGGTGGGAACAGCTGCTAGGAACAGTTTAGGCAAAATGTTGTTTAACAACAATTTACTAACAACTACGCTATCGATAGACTCATTTACAAATTATTTTTACAAACAAGTAACTAATTCTTATCAGAAACAACAACTCTAACACCCCTGTATTACCTTACTAACATGTATCTAACCGATTTTACAATTCTACTATAAAAATACAATAATAATAAACATAAACCTAAGAAAGCTATATGTCATGCTTACATTGTGAAATCAACAAATCTGATATACAAGACTTGAAACCTATGACACACCAATCATTAGATTATAGTTATACAAGTCTATTGCTGTGCGAGCCTTAATCTTTATTAAAAAAAAATCTATCAAACAAACTTGAAAACGCTTTGCTGGGAACAATCTAAAAGCCGTCTACTGTCTGATAACTGTAGCGTTGCGTTGTGCACTCATGCGTATACTATATCTGTATATAGTGTTATCTCTGACGATTATAACTATTAGCCAGATAATGACTCGTGCCATAGTCTACACTAAAACACAACAAATTTACGTGTACTCATTCTCTTTATGAGCTTTGACGCGTTTAGTTCAATGTGTTTTGTTCGATTGATTTAAAATGGATCTATGTCTGTTGCTAATAATAGCGTTATGTACGTTTATTTTTTGGTTATATAGAATCAACAAAGTTTACTATGTGCTGGCCTTCTTTGCAAAACGTGTCCGTACCAAGGATGGCACCTCAGTGGATGCTATAGCACCGACTGCCAAGGGCAAGACAATATTTGGCAATTCGTTTGATTTGATTTGCAGTGATGAAGGTCTGTATACCTACATACATTTGCTTTTATATACAACTAAATTAACTCTTATTTGCAGTTAAACTTTTTGCACATTCTCAAGAACGCATCAAACTTATGGGTGTTAGCTTCTTTGAATATGCCATGGGCTCCATTATGTACAATGTGATTGATGCTCCTACCGCAGAGTTAATATTCAACGATCCGAATCTAATAACCAAGGCATTTATGTACGATTTCTTGTTTCCAGCTCTACGCGAGGGACTACTCATATCAACTGGTAATTCGACTCTTACTATTATCTTATGGCAAAGCGATGAATTATATATATTTAATTTTATTCCAGATAAAAAATGGCATTCGAGAAGAAAGATGTTAACACCCACATTTCATTTTAATATATTAGTGCAGTTCGAGGAGATTTTCAAGTGAGTTACTATCTACAATAATAAATTCTTAATCTTATTATGCTTTTTTTTATTAACAGATCTGAAAGTTTAAAATTCGTGCAACAGTTCCAGGATCAGTCTGAGATTGATATCTCTGTAAGCGATCTTATACCAAAATTCACTTTAAACAGCATCTGTGGTAAGCTTCAACTATTTCCATTTTAATTTTTATACTAAAGCGTTAACCATACAGAGACTGCCATGGGTGTTAAACTGGATGATCTAGCTGCGAAGGGTGATTGTTATAGGGAGGAGTTCGCCAATATTGAAAAGTGCTTTAATAGACGTCTAAGTAATCCCTTGCTATGGAACAATAAACTGTATGAGCTTTTTGCTCCACGTGCGGATAAAATCTCTCTGCAGATTGTACATGAATTCTCGAGTGAAATAATTGCCAAGCGTCGCCTACTGCTGGAGGAAGAGTTAAAGGAAAAACGTAATCTTCAGGGACCAGATGACGATATGTAAGAATATCCAATAGACAACTTTGAACTGTAACCTAATGCTTTTATTCAATTTTAGATACATTAACAAAAAGCAGCGCTATGCTATGCTGGATACATTAATATTTGCTGAAAAAGATGGTCTTATTGACCATCAGGGTATTTGCGAGGAGGTGGATACACTTATGTTTGAGGGCTTCGATACCACATCCATGGGTCTAATATTTGGACTAATGAATATGTCCCTGTATGCAGACAAACAGCAACTGTGCTACCAGGAAATAACCGAACATATAGCAGGTAATATATATATTTGAAAAGATGATAAATTCCGTACTAAATCGTTACTAATTGCAGATGACTTTAGCAACTTGGATATTAATCAGATAGCCAAACTGAAGTACTTGGAATGCTTTGTTAAGGAAACAATGCGCATGTTTCCATCGGTGCCCATAATGGGACGCCAAACAGTACGCGAAACGGAACTAGCCAATGGTCTCATACTGCCTAAACGCACACAGATTATACTTCATGTGTTTGGCATACATCGCAATCCTAAATACTGGGAATCACCAGACGAATTTCAACCCGAACGTTTTCTACCTGAAAACGTCAAGGATCGACACACCTTATGCCTATGTCCCATTCAGCGCTGGTCAACGAAATTGCATTGGTAAGAAACCTCAAGGAGCTATCACTTCTACATTCAATAATGCTTATATGATTTATAGGTCAAAAGTATGCTATGCTAGAAATGAAGACACTTCTAATCGTAATACTTAAACAATTCGAAGTTCTGCCTCTTGTCGATCCAAAGGACTTCGTGTTTCATACTGGAATAACACTACGAGCAAAGAATAATATTAAAGTGAAATTAGTCAGACGCAAATGAGCCTCAAATTTAGTCAAAGGTAATAACAATAAGGATACTAACAAATGGGCTCAAGGAAAGTTAACTCAATGTATAAAATACTAACAACCTAGTTTTGTGTTTAGTTTATTTTGTACTTAAATAATCATGTGACATAGTTACATGGCTACAATGTACTAGTCCCCCCTACGGTTTGAGTAATATTTAAGTCTCAAATTGCTGATATTATTTGTTAAACATACATTTGTTATATAAAAACCTATTTGGATTAAGTTATAAGTGGTACAACGTATTTTGGTAGCGCATTCCTGTAAAACGGAAATGATTCGCATAACAATTAGAATTCATAACGACATTGAAATGCAAATTTGCTATGCTGTTGCTTCAGCCATTGCTGTTTTCGTTTCTGCTGGACTAACTGCATCGAGCTGCCTGCCGCAGTTGGCTAATGAAGGCATGTCTTTAAGTGTTGCTATCTGTTGATAGCTGGTGCTGTTGCTGTAAGGAAGTACGCGATATGCTCGATTGACATTGAATACTACCGTCGTCGCTTGTTCTTAATCCACTAGTAGACATTTGAACGCCAGCAAACGCCGGCAAATTGGATAAATGTGTGGAGACTTTTAAATCCAAATTATTCTCTTGTTGATAATAAAAAACACCATTAAAAGGCGCTTCGGGTAGCAAGCCATTCGTTTGATACCACAAACGGTATGTAAAGTACCATGTGAGTATGGCAATGATGCCACTGATGATCTTCTCAATCATCCGATGATAGTACAGCATTGTACCGACCAGCATTATATCCCAAAGTAGCTGCAGCGCTGCCACGGCAATGAACAATGTTTGAATAATAGGCGTTAAACGTGAATAAAGAAATTGTAGCCGGCGTATTTGTTCATCGTTTAGGCGACGGAGTGGATTGCTGCTTATCTTTACGGAGACGCTTCTATTATGCAACTCAGTCCGCAGCTGCTCTTTAATGGTTTCCCAATTGATAATGGGTCTTACTTCTTCAGTAAGCACCAGACTAGAGTATATAAGTATAAACGCGTGGCCAGATATATCAAAGCCCTGCCACATATGACCCGCCTTTAAGCAGTTGGACTTGGTGGGATAAGCTCTGTTGGTACAGTGACCATAAGAGCTTTTCACAATGTTAAACAGCTGTGTCCAGAAGAACCAAAAGAAAGTGGCTATCACAATGCGTAGAAAATGATATTTAAGCATACGTCTCATGTCTCCACAAGTGATCGTATAAGCAGAGAGCACTGTAAACGGCACGGAAAACAATAGAGTCCAACCCCAGCCAATCTTTACAAAGTATAAATTGAATAAATTGTTGGAGCGGGCGAAGTATGTTTTGGGCAATGGCAAGATCTGCCCAATGAGAGATATAATAAATAAACAACCCAAATAAAGCGCCACTCTCCGATCCGTATTAATGCATATGGTTGTCTTACATAGCTGCATAACGCGCATAACAAACATTTCACGTTTACTCTTTGGTGCATCAGTTGGAAGTGTCTTCTTTGCTTCGACTCCAGTTTGAAAATTCATTTTCGAGCCACCAGCTTGTGGTCTGTCCAGATTGAGACGTAATGTGCTTCTTTTTGTAGCCATGTTGAGTCTTGCCTGACTACTGTTCATTCTGTATAAAAATACGTAGCGACGTTTTTGATAAAGGTTTGATTTGTTCGTTCGAATCTTTAACAAACGGTACAAAACTTAAAATTCGTATTTAATTCTGTTTTATTGAAGTGCACGAACAAGTATATTGTTGAGCGAGCTTCAAATCTTTTTTAAAAACAAACTGTGTCAAACAAACTTGAAATTGCTTTACTCGAAGCACGCTGAAATCCGGTTACTCTCTGATAGCTGTAGCTTAACAGTATGTAGTCATGCGTCTATATATAAATATAGTATGTAAATATATAATGTACTCTAACGATTATAATAATTAACGAGATAATATCTCATGCCAGAGTCTACTCCAAAACAGAGCAAATCATTTTGTAGTCAGTCGCAGAATGAAGTTTGAGGCGTTTAGTTCAATGTGTTATGCGATTGTTATAAAATGGATTTAAGTTTATTGCTATTAATAGCGTTATTTACGTTTATCTTTTGGTTATATAGAATCAACAAAGATTACTATGTGCTGGCCTTCTTTGCAAAACGTGTGCGTACCAAGGATGGCACCTCAGTGGATGCTATAGCACCAACAGCCCCGGGAAAGACAATATTTGGCAATTCTTTTGATATTATTGGCTGTGATGAAGGTGTGTATACATAACGTACAGTTGTTATATAACATAACTAACCTTAAGTTTTTTATTTGCAGCTGAAATTTTTGAGCATTCGCATGTACGCAACAGATCAATAAAAGGTAGCTTCTTGGAATATGGCATGGGAGCGACCATGTACAATGTGCTTGATCCGCCAACCGCGGAATTAATATTTAACGATCCGAATTTAATAACCAAGGGCTTTGTCTACGATTTTCTATATCCAGCTTTACGGCAAGGATTGCTGTTATCATCTGGTAATGAGCATGTTATGTTTAATTCGTAGCAGAAAGTTTTGATATACATATTTAATTCCATTCCAGATAAGAAATGGCATTCGAGAAGAAAGATGTTAACGCCCACATTTCATTTTAATATATTAGCGCAGTTTGAGGAGATCTTCAAGTGAGTTGCTATCTTCAATTATAAATTCTTAATCTTATTTTGTTTTCTCTTATCCACAGATCTGAAAGTCTAAAATTTATGCAACAGTTCGAAGGTCAGTCTATGACTGATATCTCTCTAAGCGATCTTATACCCAGATTCACTTTAAACAGCATTTGTGGTAAGCTTTACCTATTTCTATTTAAGTTTTTGTACTAAATCGTTTACCTTGCAGAGACTGCCATGGGTGTTAAACTGGATGATATGGCTGCTAAGGGTGATCGTTATAGGGAAGCGTTCGCCAATATTGAAAAGTGCTTTAATCGACGTGTGAGAAATCCTTTCTTGTGGAACAATAAACTGTATGAACTTTTTGCTCCACGTGAGGATAAAATATCTCTGCAGATTGTGCATGAATTTTCCAGTGAAATAATTGCCAAGCGTCGTCTACTGCTGGCTGAAGAGTTAAAAGAAAAGAAAAACCTTCAGGGGCCAGATGATGATATGTAAGAGTGTCCAATAGATAACTTTTAACTATAATCTAATGCTTTTATTCAACTTTAGATACATTAACAGAAAGCAGCGCTATGCTATGCTGGATACATTGATATTTGCTGAAATAGATGGTCTTATTGACCATCAGGGCATTTGCGAGGAAGTGGATACACTTATGTTTGAGGGCTTCGATACCACGTCCATGGGTCTAATATTTGGATTAATGAATATGTCCCTGTATGCAGACAAGCAGCAACTGTGCTACCAAGAAATAACCGAACATATAGCAGGTAATTTCTTTCGTTGAATACATGATAAATTCGTCACTAAATCGTTACTAATTGCAGATGACTTTAGCAACTTGGACATTAATCAAATAGCTAAACTGAAGTACTTGGAATGCTTTGTTAAGGAAACAATGCGTATGTTTCCATCGGTGCCCATAATGGGACGTCAAACAGTACGCGAAACGGAACTGGCCAATGGTCTTATACTACCAAATCGCACACAGGTTATTCTGCATGTGTTTAGCATGCATCGCAATCCCAAATACTGGGAGGCTCCAGAAGAGTTCCAACCCGAACGGTTTTTACCTGAAAATTCCAAAAATCGACACACCTTTGCCTATGTTCCATTCAGCGCTGGTCAACGTAATTGCATTGGTAAAGAAAAACCAAGGACTTATCTCTTCTATGCTTACTAATCTTATCTGATTTATAGGTCAAAAGTATGCCATGTTAAAAATGAAGACATTTATTATCATATTTCTTAAACATTTTAAACTTATACCACTTGTCGATCCAAAGGACTTCGTTTTTCATACTGGAATAACACTACGAGCAAAGAATAATATTAAAGTGAAGTTAGTCAGACGCAAATGAACCTCAAAATTAGTCAAAAATAATAAAAGGATACTAACAAATGGACTTAAGGACAATTCGTAAGCGTAAGCAAAAGTTAACTGAATGAATAAGAAACTAAAAACCTAGTTTTGTATTTAGTTTGTGCTTAAATAATCCTTTGACATAGTTACGTCCGTACAATGTAGAACTCCCCCTACGGTTAAGGCATTATTTATTCGTTAGATTTAAGGGTGAATTGAAGTCAAAGTAGTACCCAAAAAAAGAAAGACTAAAAGAAAGGGCGCCCCATCACGCATCGCTTTGGGACTGATAATCGCTTCAAATGGCTACTCGCTGTTGGTTGGGCTAGTGGCAGGCTCCGTTGCAGCTGGTCTATAAATCATTCATGCACAGCCAAGCGAAAGCAGTTTTCCCACAATGAGCAAGTCTACAGCTCGTCCAACCCTATTGCATTTATGCAAAACACGCATACTCCAGTGCTTCAGCAAATGGTGGAAGATGTAGATGATGCTGTTGGTGGGACGTAACTGAAGTCAAGTCGTTGCCAGGAGTCGACTCATCTTTATCTTAAAGCGCATACATTGCAAAAGGACTACAACTGGGTATGAGACTTGGAGTGGGACTGGAACTGTGTATACGGGACATATCTTTGGCAACTTTTTGTCATCTTCCTGCTGCGCTTTTCCTGCCTTTTTTTGGTTGCAGTTGTCGCTTTTGATTTTGACAGTTCGTTACTTGGTTATACCATTTGCATGCATAATGCAGAAGAAAAGAAAGCAGCAAAATGTAAGACAGTAAAAGGAACAGGGGAGAACCAGTAACAGGAACTGAATTTTTATGTTCTAAGCACAGCAGTTGCTGTTGCCACATGTGAGCGTCCGAGAGAGTCTGCGGGCATGTAACACACATCAGCAGCAGCAGCAGAAGCATCACCATCAGCATCATCATCTCCATCTTCATCATCATTCGCAGGAGCACGAATGGAATTTTTATGCTTTAAGATTTATGGTACCTATGTTTCCTACTACGTTGACCAAATGCATTTGTGAAGACTGAGTGACATTTTTGGATAGCATTTTGGCTTATTGCAGATTCCAGCAAGCTGCGTTTTTTCGTACAGCAGCTTAACTTTTTCGTGGAAAATGCCATTTGTCAATGCGATTTGAATGTGCGCCATTTCATGCAAATTAAAGTCTTTTATATATGTCTATGTTGGTGTGTGTATATATGCGTGTGTGTGTGTCTGTGTGTGTATTGGTCAAATATATAACTTAAAAGGAAAAGTGGTGCAGCTGCAGCACCTGTGTCAACAACAAGCAACCCGAAAAAAAGCACACACATACCCAACTCTACTTCTGGCGTGGCACAAGCTGCGCAATTTGGCGTGAAGGCAACGCGCAATAAGTAAAATAAACTGCGACGCAGTTTCTCTTTTTTTTCGGCAAGCAACTGATGAGATCATCAGCGGCAACATTCAGCAGACAGGATACTGTCTACCCATCTCCCTCTCGCTTCACCACCCGCTGCTATTCGTTTTGCTCCTGTCGATGCGACGGTACACAGAGAGAAAAATTAATTACTTTATGCCCATCTGGTTTTGCGTAACAAATTGCGTGTGACAGCAGCCGCATCGTCGTTCGTCGAGCACTTTTCACTCAACCAACTCAAATTCCCACTGTAGACTTGTGAGTACCACTGTACGCTTATATACCTATGTACCCCCATGTATACCCCCATACCTCTTACCCCATTTACCCCAACCCTCTGTGCTCTTACAAGCTATTAATTTTTATTAAGCAGCCCTCAGTCGCTGCCATACTTCATTAAATGCTTTCATGCAATCTCTCACTTGCCTGGTCTACCTTTTTTTTGCTATTGCTGTTGTTGTTGTGTCTGCGTGTGTGTGTTTGTGTGTGTGTGTGTTTTTGTGAGTGTGTTCGTGTGTATATTGACTCTGATTGGGATTAAGGTTTTGGCCAGCAGGCCCCATTTTGATTGCCTCTGTGCCCTTGCAGAGATTGGCAAAAGGCGGGTTGATGTGTGTACCAAAACAGGAGGGCGAACGATTGTAGCTTGGTATCAGAGGGGGTTACGGGGGTTGTATAGTAAAGGGATGGGAAGTTAGCGTTGTGTACGTGAAATATTTCATTTGCTGCGAGTTATTTGCTCTGCGCTTTGCCTCTGGTTTTCCCATTTGCTTTGTTTACGGATAACTCGGTTAAATGTAAGGAATGCAGGCATTGTTGCTATACCAACATATTTGTAACTGAAAGAATATGCTATATATAGCATGTAGATATATATGTACTAAATCTGATATTTCTATATATGATTTGTTTGAACATTTATAATAACTAACAAAAGTACAGTTTCTACATATGAAATAAGTCAACGCTTAGATGCAGTTTCGTTCATATAAAATCAGCATTTGATACCTTAGCCATGGGATTTATATGCTGTTAATAAAAAAATTAAACTGTACCCAATTTAAAATAGTTCTAGAAGAGTCTTTAAAACTGTTCACAGTAGCTGTTAAGCAGAACTATTCACAGTAGCTGTTAAGCAGAACTGTTAAAGAACTAGAAGAGTTAAGCAACAAGAACTCTTCTAGTAGAGAACTGCTCAAAGTTTAGACTATAAAACATATTTATGGAAGTAAAAAAAATGATTTTAGTTTTTCATAATTAATAGGAATATATTATTTATATATTCATAAACTTTTCGTGGGTAAATCACCTGCACAGCATGAGTATAGTCACCAAAAGCTGATACTAATTTAACATCCTTTGCACGCTATTATTACTTAACAATCCATGAACTATTTCTAAACTAACTTTTCTATTAAAAACTTATTCAGCTTTTAGACATTGTTAAGAACACGCTCAACTATTTCTTACCTTTAGTATAACTAACTTTAAGTTATGTCTACTAAATTCTTACATTATGCCCATAAACCTGCAGCTAACTTGAAGTATTTCTGTAGTTGCAAGTTATATGACAACGTGGAGAGTATTTTGTGTTCGGATTAGGTATAAAAATCAATTTTTTAACCATTTTTTTTTTGGTTTTTTTGTTTTTGTTGGTTGTTTTTTTTTTGGATGTGCTGTACGTGGTGTGCGTGTGTGCGTGTGTGCGTGTGTGCGTGATTATCGTTTTTGCTTGGACATGAAAGTCATTTAACAAAGTGGCCTCGCTCGCAACAGCATCAATAACTGGCGAATTGGTATCCTGCCTGTCAAGCTTATATATATGTGTATATACGTTTATATATATATAGGCCATAATTTTTTATTAATTCAGGTTGAATCGTCGTAACGTTAGCAGAATTGTGTATGAAGGTCAAAGCTGAATTGAAAACTTACCTGGTTCGGTTGTGCTTGTTGTTTCGACGACTGGTGGTGGTGCCTCTGTATTGGCATGACTCTTATCAAGGACCAGCAGTAGTAGGGCCAAGGATATTAAAGCCCAGAGTGGCTTATGGCGCATACGTTGCCAACTCCACATGTTGGCAAAGTTTCTTGTTTGTTTTTTGAATTGTTTCTTATTATTTTTATTTGTTATTATTTATTGCTTGTTGTCGGACAGTTGATCAATTCATCAATCGATTGATTGACATTGAGACGGAAACACTTCAAGCTTAGCTTTTCACAGTATAACAGCCACAAATTGTTAAAGGGCAAGGATAATGTTTTTGTTGTTTTTCTTGTTTCTTTTTGTTTTGTTATTTTTTGCTTTCTTTGTTGTTTGTTGTTTTTTGTTTGTTGTATTTGTTGCCACTTTAAACCGCTTACAAGTTGCACTTTAATGTTTTATTTCCTTTTTTGGTTTGCTGTTGTTGCCGTCGCTCAATGCCAGTTACAGTTGCTAGCAGCAGCAGCAACCAGAAGTAGCAGCAGCAGCAGTAACAACAACTACAATGAATGTAACCACAACGACAACACTTCACACGCTGCCTTCAATGGCGCAAAAATAGAAATCCACTTTGCCCAACTGCAACAACACACACACGCACACACAACACCCACGCCAAGTTATTCACACACACACGCTAAAGCAGTCGTATTTATATATGTATATGTATATGTTTGTTGTTGTTTTTTGTTTTTGGCAATATTCCAAGTCCTCTTAGGGGCTTTAAAATTTCACTTTTGTTTTCACTGCTTAATCCGAAATCTTAATTAAAGTTGCTCCCAGTTGATTTTGCTTCAACTGCTGCCTGCAACGGAGGTTGACAAAATGCGTTGCTTTTGCTCTATGTTCGTCCTTTTATAGTCGCTTGTGTGGTTCGTTGGATTCGGCGCAGCTTTCGCTTTGATTCGTTTAGCTGCAATTCGGCACTGAACGAAGCAAGGATACGAACGATAAGGATATTCGCAGCTGTCACGTGCATTTTGCCGGTAAATTGTGTGTTTTTGTTTTGATTTTCCTTCCTGTTGGTTCTTGGCTGTTAGCTGATGTTTCTGTTGCTGCTTTCGCTTTTCTGCTGCCTCAATTTTAGGCGCCATGTGACGAGGTGTGTGTGTGTGTGTATGTGTGTTTGTGCGTGCCCTTGTAAATTCCACGTAGCTGCGTTCAAAATGGCTCGCGTTTGTATCCCCACAACGTCAACTACAAATTAAGTTTGTTTTACTTGTGTCTGCCGCATTTTATGAGCTTAACACACACACACACAGGCACACACAATAGTTGGGCGTGTTTGTGTGCTCTGGTACAGTAACTAATATAATCAATTCAAATGTAACAGACAAGCTTTTATCAGGCAATGCATCAACTCGCAGCAGCTGCTGCATCGCAAACAACATGAAATACCACTTAACAAGCTAATCAATAAAACAAAGCTTTAAGGACATTAAGGATATACGTTAATTGTGTTACACTAGCAACATTACCTGGCCATTAAATTAAGCTGACGATTAAGTTTTAGATTAAAAGGAAGTTTATTTTTTTCATGGCTCAAAGTGGAGAGTAAATGAAGCCTTTTGCATTAACAGAATACTTTCAACGCTAAGGGTTAATACCATTGACAGTTGCAATTCCTCTAATCCTTTTGTACATTTAATATAAATTTTCACTTATAAATCTCCCAGTTTATTGTCATTTACAGGCAGTGTCATTGCACTGTAAGAAGACGCATTAATCTGTGTTGCATTCACTGCGCAGCCCCAAAAAGTAGGCAATGAATTGTGTATTGTGCGGAAGTGGATAACGTTTCGTCATGAAGTTAGCAAGCAGCAGGCAGCAACAGCAAGCACCAGGCAGACATTGCGGTGATTTAAGCACTTTCAGTGCGGTCAACACAAAATGTGTCTGACCATTTGGTTTGAGGCAAACTCTGGATTGACATCCTTGGCCACTAATTACGTAAATGAATTCTGTGGCAAGCAGCGAACAAGCCTCAGGATCTTACTCTCCCCTCCTTCTTTCTATTGCTCTCTTTCTGGGAGTATACCCTATCGCTTGCCTTGATAAATATTTTGCCTTGTGATAGTGGACACGTTTGGGGAGCAACCAAACAGGACAACAATTGAATGCTGCTTACAATGCTGTCTGGCTGAGTTCTTGCTACATGCCTCAGATACTTCAGTTATTGCTGTTGCTGCTGTTGCTGCTGTTGTTGCTGTTCTTGTTATTGTTACTGTTGCTGTTGCTCAGTCGTCTGTCGCATTGAAAATTTGCTGAAATGCGAAACACTCAACTCAAACAGAGGCGCTCAACTCAAGTCAAGTGGAAAATGAAACGGAAGCTTTGTTGTTGTTATTACAATTGTAAATTATTGTTGTTGTTGTTGGTGTTGTTGTTGTTGTGCATTTGTGTGCAATGCTGAAATACTTGTACTGTAAATTCAATTGTGTTGCATTATCTGTATAATTTGTTGCACACACAGACACACATACGTATACATATACATATACATACATGCAATGCAAGCTCAATGCAATCAAACTGAATTACTTACGACTTTGCACACATTTTGCCATGTTTATCCATGTTTTTGCCACATTGAATCGACTTATAAGAAATTCTATTTTACTTGCAACTTGCTTGCACCAACAGGCAAGCCACAACTTGCGTCAACTTGCTACACAATATACAATTCTAAAGTTTTCTTATGCTTCATAAAATTAAATTTATCAGGCCAATAATTGATGTTGTCAATCTAACTAATAAAATTCTACTATGTAAATAAAATCCATATCCTTCGAGATACACTGCATATGGTTAGTTATTATACTGAAATGCTAATGCAAAGCTGCTACATCCTGCTGCATGACAAACAACATAATTACATACATAAATATGCCATCAATAATATTGCTAATGCATTGGCCAGGACCTCTTTTACTTAGTCTATGAACTATGTTAGTATTCAATCAATTTTTAATGCAAAGCTTAAAAGGAAATGCAAACATAATTGAATTTTATTATATATTTCTCTGCCCTTTAGCCATTACAAAGGATACAAAGTAAAAGGGTATAAAAAAAGTTGTGCATATAAAGTTGTTTGCCATTACTAAGGGTAGATGAAAGGACTATTTTAACTGATTTCTCTAGTTTAATTTTTTAACTTATTTTTTATCTTTTCTTTGCAGGATTTGCGTCAGCGATATAATTCGCTCCGTCTCAAACTATAACAAGTCCAAGTAGCAAGTGGCCAATAACAAGGTTCAACTGTAGCAAGTCTTTTAGATAACGAGAAACAGCTGTGTGCTAGTGCGTGTAACAGTTAAGGATATATGAGGCAGCAGGTACGTAAACAACTTAAGGATATATGTCAAGCGGCTCTCAGAGCTTTAAAGCATGTCGAGTCCTCGCTTAGTATTGATTGCAACTACTGCAATATCAATAACTTCTTAAAGCATATATTGTTTTGGGAACCCTACCTCCCCTTCCTCTCTCATTTTATGCTGCATATAATTGTCACTTAAATATCACTGTGTAATCACATTATGTATTGTGCTTCATTTTCAATTTACTGCAGCTTGCAGTTGCGCATTTTGCAATGTAATTAAAATGAAATTTTTCACTCTTAGGCTGTGTGGGCGTGGCAGTTCGTAAGCATAGCTGACTTAAGGCCATATCCAATTGAATTCGAATTGAATCAAATGAAATGCAAGCAAACGTATAATTAAATCAATTGCAGACTACCAACTGCTTGGTTTCTGCCTTCTGCTGACTGTTAAGGAGACAAATCTACAGTGCTTTGTCTCTGCTAGTAGCAGCAGCAGCAGCAGCAGCAGCCGCACCATGGGGCTGCATGGCAAATTGCATGGCAGCAGCATACCAAAAATCCTGTCGTGTCATGCAATTATCGAGTTTTAATGAAATTTCGCGCCAAGTCATACAAATCCATTAAATGCTTTTCTTTTCTTTCGCCTTCGACATTTTCCATGTCTCTGACAAAATCCAAAATCCAAACGCAAAAAGAGAAAGACAAAAACTTACGCATAAGTCGAGACCGCCAAGTATCTGTTAGCCGTTTGCTTTTAGCTGTTAGCCGGTTGCTGGTATATTGAATGTTGAATGTTGTTGGCCAATGGTAGTTGTTGGCCACTAATTACCCAGGACACTCCCGTTCAGAGTAGTTAATTGCATTGCCAATGATGCGGCAAAATCATTTTGATGCTCTTCCAGTCATTGTCCCGTTGTTGTTGTTGCTGTTGTCCTTTCTCATCCGTTAAAGACAAGCCAAAAGCCATTAAGTCATTAGGAGGCGCTTAAATTGTCATTAAAGTTCTTCTACTGTGCGTAGTTCGTACTTATCTCTCTTCTTTTTTTTCTTGTTATTTTGGCATACGATACAAATGTGTGGCAAATTGAATTCTGGCAGCACATAACTTGTTAGCCAAGTGCAAAAAGTTGGCTAAATCGCTACCAACGTAGCGGTAAGTAAAACTTTATACTCGTAGGCCGCATGCAGCTTTCGTTGAAAAGTTTTAACTTTAGTCGTAATTAGGGCATATTCCCATTGAATTGCAAATGACATTAGAAATTTGCAAGTAAAAGTTTGACTTACTTTAGCTTTGACTCTATATGTATTTGTATATATATGTGTGTGTGTGTGTGTGTTTGTGTGTATATTAAGGAAATGCTTAACGAGTTTGCAAGTGCGACAAGACTCAGAGAAGAAGATAAATTTTAACGGTGTAAATTAAATAAAACATTAATTGCTTCCTTACGAGTTGAAACCACACAAAAAGGCCACAATCAGAGTCACAGTCTCTGCCACAGTCGAAATAACATTTGCAACCACATTCGCACATCCCTTGAGTAACAGTCACAATAAGCGAAACAACACACCGACACACGTGTTGGCTATAAATCTCAATTGATCCCGGTGGTGTTGTTGCAAAAGTTCAATTAAAAGTCTCCCGGCGGCATGCCTCAAAGTGGCCAGTGCGGCATTTGGTGGCATCATGTCAGCTTGCATCTGTTCAACCAGCTAACCGCCACAACTAGCCACACACACACAAGCACACACTGTATGTATATATATATATATTTATATATATATGTATGTATGTATGAATGTATGTTTATACCCTACGGTACAACTCCTACCAAATGGCAACTGCAAATATGCTAAGTGGCCAAGTGTGCACACAAAATTTGCATACACTGTTCATTGTCTACTGTCTACTGTCCACTGTCCGCTGTCCGCTATCCATGTGCATTGTGCACTTTCCATTATCCCGTCTACAGGGACATACAATGAGCATACGAACAACCTGCTTTTTACACATATTATTGTTGGTTAACAAAAAGTGTAGCACACTTATTAGCGCACCGATAAAGTTTATTGAGCCGTTTGCAGTTTTAATTAAAGTTGGAAGTGGCAGTAAATAAAACAAAAGCGCACTAGGGATAAGCATCAAAAACTAAATGACACAAGCTGAAAGTGAAAGTAAAGCGAAAGCAGATTATAACTGTGCTTTAATAACAGTTAACAAGCACAACAGTAAAATGCATAAAACGAAACAAGTACTTGCAACTTCTGCTTCTAATGTGCATTTTACTAAACTTCATATGAGTTTGAAGTAAGCTGTATATAAGTATATTTTATGTTTGACTTTTAAAGCCTTAATGTGCTTTGAAAGCTTTTCGAAATATCCGTTTACTCTCCACACACAATATAATAATTAACCCCCTTTTCTTTTCATTTTAGCAATTCTGTAAAGGGTTACACTGCAAACGTTGCAAAAGTCTTTTGCTTAAATTACTGCTGTATATGTAAGTATACATATATAAATATGTTTTTAACTAAGTACTTCTTTAATTAATATAACCTATACTAATTATTTATTTAATTCTCTGTTCTCATGTTATATCGTAATTGCATCCTAAAGGATCATATTTCATACTGGAATGCAAGCTGCGCACGACAGGATCTAAATTTCACCATATTTAAAATAATTTACCAACAAATAGACTAATTTCTTAACATAGTTTAAGCAAATATTGATAAATACCTTTAAGTGAAATAAAAACTGTATTATGCTTAAATTTTATGCATTAGAATTTATTCATTTAAGCTGTTAAAATTTAAGAAAAACTAATATATATTTATTAAGGTACACCGAATTTTAACAAAACTTTTATGACCTTGATATCTACATTAAGCCTCCATAGGGGCGCAATAGCTTAAACTAATAACAAATAAAAATAAGCTTAAGATAAAAATAACAAAAATAATTAGGAAAAAAATTAAAGCATCCTTAGTCTAGGACATCTGTTTATCAGACTATGGGGAAGACGTTTTTTGAGCCGTCTTCCAGGACGGATAATGGTGAGCCGATTGGCTAAACGATTTCGATGCGATAGCAGTCTATAGTTATATCTGCTGGAATGAAAGTTGATTTGCTGGAAAATTGTAGCTATGTTCAGGTCTCGGTGTAGTACAGTATTCCGTACGTACCACTCGCAGCCAGACATCACTCGAAGGATTTTATTTTGACTAGCTTGAATCCGCTTAATCAAGCTGTCGGATGCTAGCCCAAAATTTAAGAGTATTAAAAATAAACGAAGTATATGTATTCTATATAGTTAAAAATGGCCATCTAAATGTGTAATTAAATTTATCATTTAAGCTAAATATAATAATTAGAAAATGTTTTAATATATAATATTATAATGAAATAAATACATATTATAAGTTACTATATATAAATAGTAAGAGAAATGTATAAAACTAAAAAAAATTTAATTACAAAAGAAATATTTATTGAAACACTAAACGACATTGTTTTCATTTACTTCCTTATCTGCATTATTTGCGGTAAGTAAAAGTATGCTACAAACCTTCCAATACTCCTAACGATCAGAACCAACGTTTGGCATTAAAAAATAACAAAAACACAACAAAAAATTTATTACCTATTTTTGGCAATTTTGCAAAGGGGTTACACTGCAAAAATTAAGAAAATGGCTAAAGTTTCAGATTCGAATAAAACCAAAATCAATCGACAGGACCAATCTCCAGGACTCCAAAAAAGTAAATTTTTTTGAAATCCGTCCATATTTGCCAAAGTTAGAGCTAATTGTAGTAACAAAATAGTTATTTTTACCACTAAAGTCCTTTCATATCCTGTATATCCTTACATATCCTTGCCAATCCAATTTCAAAATAAGGAGCTTTTTATAAGCTTTCGATAGACACCAAGCACACTCCCCTCCGTCCCTTAGTTTGCGAGATATTCGCATTTTTTCATGATTTCCACCTGCTTCTGCATTCTGTTGGCCTGTTACTTTGAAATGAAAAGGGCTGAAATTTGCCTAAGCAAAAATGACAAAAATTCGTGGCGCACATATCCACACACACAAATGGAAAATTGTTTATAGCTCGTAAACTACAAGACGTAGTGCAGTGTGCTTGGTATCAATCGAAAGGTATTAAAAATTTCCTCATTATGAATTAGGATTCGCAAGGATATACAGGATATGAAAGGACATTTGTGGTTAAAATGACTATTAATTTACCTAAATTAGCTCTAATTCAGCTAATTTGGGTCCAACTACAAAATAATATACTTTTTTGGAGTCCTGGGGCTTAATCCTGTCGAATAAGATTGGTTTTATTCAAATCTGAGAGATCGACCATTTTGCCAACTTTTGCAGTAAAAATTTTGGGTAAAAATTTGCGGTACACCCGACTACAGCTTTCTTACTTCTTTTTAGTAGTTTCTTTGCCTTTCTTCTGTTCGTTTTCGTGTTCAACTAGTGTCATTTATATTTAGTTGAATGTGTTGCCAATTTACCCATACAAACACATACACATATATATTTATATATATATATATATATATATATATATATTTCAGAGAAAAAGGCCATAAACGCTCACATTTGGCTGTTGAATGGTTATGACCGAAGGAGTAGAACATCCAACTGACCAGCAGAAATTTGCCATTTTGTGTGTTTGTCTGCGTGGTTGGATAAACGGGCGGCAAGTGCAAATAATATTATGCTTAACTGCACGCACGCACATGTCCAAGGAAGGACTATAACTGTGAGTCTATATCCGTGCATTCGACTTTCGACCATCCGGGTAAAGTTCGTTCGATGTGCACGGCACCGGAAGCAGCAAAGGACAACACGCTCAACTTTGCTTGGCCAAACAGCATTAAGTAACCGCACGTACGCATACACACAGAGCTACACACACATACACATAGCTACACAGAACGATGTGACATTGTCCTGCCAGTCTTTTATAGCTGTCTATGGGTTAGCTTTGGTTGTATGCGTGTGGGCGTGCTTGTTTCTGTGTATATGTGTGGGTAATTGTAATAACTGTTGTTTCGTATCGTTGTCGTAAGTTGCCTTGTTTGCCACTGTAATTGCCCTGACTGCTGTTGCTTACCGTACCCCGCTGGCTCCTTTAACTGCTACTGCTACGGATGCTGTTGCTATTGCTGGAGACTCCTGTCTCCTGGCTGGTCACTGCCATTGACATGTTCAATAATTGCCATCCACCGCAACATCTGGTTTAGTTTGCTGGCATTGCTAGCCTCTTGCTTGACATTGGATTCAAAACCAGGTACACACTGCATAACCGAACTCCTAATTGAATAGCCCCACAACATCAGAAATATTAACTGTCTGTGGAATCAACACTAATCTGCATAGACTTAGTATCTTTATGCTAAGAGTTTATGGTGTCTGCTGCTGTAGTTTAGCCACTAAAAACTTTCCTATCGCAAGAGACAAGATATTCGTAAGGACATTAATATGCTGCCTGGTAGCAGGGCACATGTGCAAATCGCAAATCGCAAAAGGCAAACCGCCTGCCAAACCCTTATCAGCTGAACAGACAAGGACCAAGGACCACAAAGACGCCCTTTCTTTGCCAACTTAAAACTGCTTTGCATGCATATCCTGTCTCACTCTCTAGCTAACTGCATCTATTTAGCATAATTTGTTGTCTTGTTTTGTTTTTTCAGACGGCGCCTTGCAACGTCTGCATGCTAAATTTAAAAATGGGCGTGGATATTCACAGTCAAGTGTCAAGTGCCCAAGTTGCGCAGTTATGTTGAGACAAAGACATTGTCTGGCTCGGCTACATACTATAACATCTGTCTGCACTTTACTTTTATAGATAACTGAAGCATCTATTGAATGTGCATTATTGCCATCACAAAAGGATCACAAAAATAATAAAACAACATTTAGTATATTTAAATGCTTTTAAATACTTAAAAGCATTTAAATTCTTTAATTGTTAAAATAAATATAGAAACATAAGCAATTAATAAAACTAAGATTAAGACTTATAAGTAGATTTTTAATTATATTCTGATAAAAAAACCTAATTTAACTAGTTTTATTTGATATTTACGCTAAAGCGAATATGAAATGTGTAGCATACTTTTAGTTGCTTTGCGGTTTGTGTCTAGGATGCATACAGCATATGAGACCCCACAACTGTAACTAATACCCAGTTGCACCAAAACTGTTTCCAGTGGCTCTAAAACTGTAAATCATATGAGACCCCGCAACTGTAACTAATACGCAGTTGCACCAAAACTGTTTCCAGTGGCTCTCAAACTGTAAACTTCGCTACAGCAGCCTCCTGCACATTTCTGTGCGCCTGGTATAAGGCCGGCGCCGAAAACCTGAAATCTCACGGAGATATGGCCAAATGAATTTGAGAAGAAGAAGAGAAGTGCTGAAAACGAGAAGGTGTTCTTAAAAAGCTTATAACTCGGAAACTACTCGGCCGATTTTAATGATTTTTGGCAACTTACTAGAGCATATTCAGATGCTTCATTTTCCACAAGATTCATCAGGATGTGTAAGGGTTCAAGTGAGATATACGTTATTTTCAGCATATGAAACCTTAACTTAACCGTTTTCATGCAGATTTTTCCATAATATAGTGCGTTTGGTTGCCAATAATTTTCCAGATGAATACAAATATATACATATAATGCATATTACTTGTTACTTTATAGTCAGAAATTGTTTTTATTAACATACGAATATATAAATATAATTAAATTTAACAAAACCCTTAAGAGTTATAAACTGAATTGAAATAATTACTATACATATATATATATATATATACATATATATATATATATATATATATATAGGTATGGATTTGTTCAATATATAATATTATATATATATATGTATATATATATATGTATATACAATTGAAACTATAACAAAAAACAATTTGTTCCGCTATTTCTGATTCATGAGACATTTTGTTGTTTGTTGCTGTTTCTTATTAAATATGAAATCATCTTGCCAATTTTTAACAAATTCTTTGGTTCTTTAATTATATTCACTTTAGCTTTCAACTGTTGTATGCACAAAGATCACACACACACATATGTATATAGTATACTATATACATGAATGTGTATATGGGTTTGTGTTAATGTTAATGGCATGAATGATTCAATTGAATTCATTTCACATTTCTTTCGTTTTGGTTTAAAATTGATTTATAATTTTTACATCAGGCTATAAATTTTTGACATTTGATAAGTTATACGTATAAGTAGTATTAGTATAATAATTATATAATATTTAGACAGTAAATATTGTATAAACGTATATATTATTACTGTACCACTTTGTACCCGAGAGAGTAAATATTTAATTGCAAATGTTAGATTTAGATTTATGTTTCATTTATATTACTTTTCTTTGTTTTTATATTTTTTGGTTTTTGTTCGATTTGATATGATTCGGTTCAATATGTGACTATATATTAATATATATATTGCCTTTTGTTAATGTTTGTCTATATGTATATAAATATAGAACAGGATCAGTACAAATCATTTTGGAAATTGGAAAAGCAAAAGGCTAAGCAATTGATAAGTAAAAGTTACAGCTAAAGGATACAAAGAGAAGTATAGAAAATAGTATGAATTATCTATGATTTGTGGCTGATCCTTTGCAAGTTGAGCGCAGCAATGAATAACAATATATATATATATATATATAATTGTTTAAGCTTTATAGCTAATAAGTTAAATATTTGATTATGTTTAATAGGACTAAAAACGCATTTCTAATATCAAAAACTTTTTTTCATTTTTAACGGCAAATCAAAATAATTGACATTGTTTTCAGAGCATTTTTAAACAATTTTTCTTTTAATTTTTTGCCTAGCTGTTAACATTATTTATAATTACAATCATTATATTTATTATTTGCTTTTTTTTATATACTTTTTTATTGTGTTTGATATATGAAACGTTAACTTTTATTGAACCTCAACGCGTAAATTTACAACAAATAAAATCGCTTATAATTTTTTTTGTCTTTTTTCATTATTCACTTTTGTTTTATTTATTTAAGGCATGTCTAATCAAACCAGCTGTACTGCTAACTATATATATATATATATACAGATATACAGTTATATATCTTTAGGTAATTTTTTATAACTATTAATTTTGTATTGTATTGTACGTTTTGCTTGCTGCTGCACTTTGGATACTTCTATGAGCTATGAGGAGTGGTGATACGCATAAATGCATAGGACTGTATCGGTTCTATTCTGTCTTGTGGTTTGTTAGCTGCTGGTGATTAATTTTTGGTAAATTGTTTAATTTTGTATATATATTTATAAATATAAATATATATACATTGGTCTACTGGTGTTGGTGTTGGGTTTACGGTATTCATATTGGTTGTTGTATTCAAGCTCTGTCCCTGGCACAGGATGTGTTTTTTTTGGTTTGATTACAAAACTGCCTCAATCGTTTTTTATTGTCGTAATACTCTAAAACTAAATTATATGTCGGGCTTAACTATAGATGTTTGATATAATATAATGCATTCTAAAAACAAACAAGTTTCAATTACAATATTACTTTCGTTTTCATTTATAAGCGATTATTATAATAATTATAATTATAATTATTGTTATTATTATATAAGATAATTAAAAATTAAAGCTTGTTCTGTTTAACTTGTTAACATTCGTCCTGCCTTACACAGATGCAACTGTTTCGGTTTTTCATTTTCTTTTTTGCTTCTATTGCTATTTATCTTTTTTATCAGTTTTATATATATAATATATATACATATATATTGTATTGAGTTCTATTGTAAATTCTATGTTATACAATATAAGTTTTTCATTCATTATGTATAATATAATCCTTGCAAATGTTATCCTTTTCTCTTTATCTCAATATGCCTATGTACCAATTATAAATATCACTTAATTGACGAGTGTTTTTTTATTTTTTGAGTTTTTGGTTTCTGTTTTCTGTTCTGTATTCTGTTTTCCATTTTGTTATTATTATTATTATTGCTATTTTTTTATTGCTATTATTATTATTATTTTTATTATTACTTTATTAACAATTCTAATTAAAATTTATGTTTCAAGTTTTGCTGTTGTGTGTAAAAATTGCAGTTAAAATCACAAGTGTGTTTTTTTTTCTTTGTTTCTTTCTTGTTTATTTTGTTTTGTTTTTTGGTTTTTGTTTGGTTGTTTTAAAGAAAACGATTTTAGTTTGGTACCATTAAATTTGCATAATTAACTATCAATCGCTGTCTGATTGTCTGTTTGTTTAGAAGTTAGAAAGAGTTGTGTAAAAAGTGTGCGCCTTGCACAGATTGCTATCTGATCTGTTCTGTTAAATATACTATACTATATACCATATATATATATATATACATATTCTGCATAATAAACTCATATATATATATAATTTGCTCATAGTATATAGTATAACATATTTTAATTTGTTTAGTTAAAGTTTCTTTGAAACTTTTGACAAGTTTTCTTTTTAAGGCCTAAAAGTAGAGTAAAATGATGTAAATACAAATTTAAATATTATGTATACGTATACCTAGACGAGAGTATATAGATATATATATATATATATATATATATATATGTATGTATATAGATCAGTGTATAATTAATAATAATAATAATGTATGTGGAAGCTTGTATAGTAGAGCATTAATGCAATTTTGATTTGACTTATAGTTCAAGTAAAAATAAAAATTTAAATTATAATTAAAGTAAATAAATAAATTAGTTAAAAAAGTTCTCACTGGTACACAATGCACATTAGGTTCTTTTGGTAGGACTGCGGTTCGACTGGCTTGAAGTTGGTACATAACTATTATAGTAGATAGTACTAGTAGTAGTAGTAGTTGTTGTAATAGTAGTAGTTAGTTGGGTATTATAGCGAGTAATAACAGTATATTCTATATTGTGACTAGTTTTAGTTTGTTGTGTCTGAGTTAAATAAATACACCCGATTGGGTTTCTAGTTATGTTTTTTTTGCTCTTTTTTTTGGTTTTTGGTGCAATTTGCACTGGATTTGAGTTAAAAAATTTGCATTTTGTTTTTGGTTTGGAATTGTTTGAGAATCACTTGACATTTTGTTTGGCTTTAGTTTGTTTGTTTTTGCTTAGAAGAGTTGGTTTTGGTGTGTTTACAAGTAATATGAGGATGTTTAATTAGTGAATCTAATATATATATACTAATTATAATTAATACTTCACTTTTGTTTGTACTTGAACAATCGGTACGGATAATATATATATATATTTATATATAAATCTTATCGTATTTGTAATGTATTAATGAACAGACAACAAACTTAAAAACAAAAATCAATTTTGATTGATAATTCACTCAATTTGTTTTAATACTAACTAAATTTAGTTTTTTTATACATAACTTTTTGATAATAAATTTGCTTTAACTTTTGATGTATTGATGTATGCTAAGAGTATGTATGCATAATTATATTATTAGCTTTTAAATACTTCCTTTGGCATATGTACAAAATATGTCTATATATCTTTATATATATATATATATATATATATATATATATATATAAATATATATTGCATTAATGAAAAACGAACTCTAATCATTACAAATACGAGCCTAAGACTACACTGCGATTGTAAGTACATTATGTATATTATATACTATATATATATATATATATATTTAATTATATACTATATTATATCATATTGTATTGTATAATTAAAAACAACCTTCAAAATATCATCGAAATCCATCGAAAGATCTTACTACACTTATCTTGACTGATTGATTGACTGACACTTTGTTTTAACCAAAAAACCAACCGATTAGTTAGTAACTATTCTATATATTATACATTTACATATATCTATAATTATATATATATTATTTTATATAGATATTACTTTGATTTGGATTTGAGTATTACAACGTGTACGCGTTACGCACTGTACGATTTATGATATTTTAATGCACGTTTTGTTAACACAGAGTTTATATTGATTTTCGTCAACTTAACTAAGCTATATACTAAACTAGATATATATATATATATATATATATAGAACTAGTATATATATAAATGTATACTAGGCATAAACTGGCTGGACGCACAGCGCTTTGTTGCCAGTTCTGCTTAGTTTACTATAAACCTTAGAGAGTTCCGATTTAAACTAAAGCTTTATATATAGTTAATCAATTGATTAGCTTTAGATCTTTAGCATTAATGAGTATGCTCCAGTATATTAATGAGAATTGCTTTCAGACTGAAGATTGTCAACTTGGACGCTGTCCAGCGGCTCCTGTTGACTGACTAGCTGATGAGGTACTGCTACTGCTGCTGTTGCAGCTGCTGGCACTGCTGGTGCTGCTTCTGCTTTTCGTACTGCTGCTAGTGCTTGTAGAGTGCTGATCTGCAGCCTGTTCAGGCTGCTGCGTTTCCGAATTGACTGAAGGTCATCTTAGCTTATCTTCAGTATAGCTACTGCTATTGTTAACATTAGCATTGTCAGCGTTAGGAGACAGCATGGGCAGCTGCTCCTCTTCTGCTAGCGTTTCCAATGTGACAATTTCATTAGTAATATCAAGATTGGACTCAGGATTATACTCGTAGAACACTTGCGAGGTATCACCCTGTACATTGACATCGATGGGCGCATCTACATCAATGTTTGGTGACTCTGTTGGTGCATAAGCTGCATTTACATAAGTGCTTTCCATACTGAAATCACCACGTGGCGGCTCTTTTGGGCTATCAACCATTATCTGCACCATGGGCACCAAGCATAGGTTGTCCAAGGCGCTCTCTGAGGAGCCTGTACTGATGCGTATTTGCGGTGGCTTTGGTTTCTCCTGACCATTAGCACCATTTGACGAGCCATGTTCTGCTGATGAGAGACTACAGTCGTCCTCCTCCTTGTACTCCTCGCTCTCCCGATGCACCAGCACATGCACCAGTGTGGCATTGTCCGGCCTCAGGCCAAGCGCATTGATATGAGCATGCGGATGCGTTTGCTGTCCCTCCGGTGATGGTTTCGTAACAATCACTTCCGGTGCCGGTGCTTCCGCTGCAATTGTGTAAAAGTTTGAGCAGTTAAGTAACAAAATATTCCATGGGTTTGAGCCAAAGACGATAATAACACATACAGACATAAGCGTTCTTGTTAACTCTTAAAGCGCTTTGTGCTGACAAACCTCTTTCTAGGGGCGGTTTTTTGCGTATAAAACTAGAGGCGCGCTTACGCGTTGGAGTTGGTGCCATCTGCTGTTGTTCGACGGCGGTGGCGGGGGCGGAGGCTGATGCTGATACTGATACTGATGCAGTTGTGCTTGTTGAATTGGTGTTGTTGCTGGTGTTGTTTATTGCAGCTGTACGTGAAATGAAATGAACGCATTAGTGGCATGAACTGGTGATGCGACAAACAAAGATTGGTGTAACAATAAAGGATTAGGGATTATAGATTATAACAACGATATGATTAAATAGAGTTATGTTGAGTTATGTACACATAAGTTGTATGATGTATATAGATATATATTGAATTGAGTAAGAGTGCAAAAGTGTCTGTACAACGATGATCGACTGAACAATTGATTGACTGACTGATTGATTGTAAGAGCAAAGTTTAAGGTGCATTTGATTAATGGAATTGCATTGGAAAGCAAGATAGGTAGACAGAGAGAGAAATATGATATCGAATGATATATATACATGATTAATTAGTTTAATATTATATATATGTACTTTAAGGTTAACTTAACATTGTGCAATTGCTATGATGTGGTTTCTATGTACAAGACCATTATTTACATATACATATAGATATATTGGATAGTTAAATTGTGTGTGTGTTTGAGTGTGAATGTGGAGTGTAAGGTGTGTGTGTATTTAGCTGTGATTAGGCACTTGTCAATAATTACTTTTTCTATGTACTGAAGGTGAGGTTAAGCTGTCATCGACAGCATCCTGATGACGCAAAAAGAAATTATAAAAGCTTCGGCGACGATTTGCTCTAGGCGCTTCCACAAATATGCTACCGCTAATGATAGTTATAGATTATATATGATATACCAAATCACACACAAAAAAAAAGCATAAAAAAAAATAAATACAAATTGATTTATTGTTTTGATTGATTGATTGATTCATTCATAATAGAAACTGTTTAATGTTTAGATAAAAGTATTAGGAGTTGTGGTTTATATAACAGTTACAAAATACTCTTCTCTTCTTCTTCTTCAGTTTAAATTTTTTCAACTTTATATCTGCAATTTTTTGACGAAAATACGGATTCAACGATTGTCATAGTGAAACTGTACAATAATAATAATCATAATAATAATAATAATAATAATAAATAAGCTGCAGTTTAATAAGCTTTACATATTGTTATAATATGAAATATAGTTATGATTGATATATAAATATATATCCCAAATGAATACATTACTTAATTTGTCAACACTCAACGATATTTGAAGCATTTCAAAGATCGCAGAATTTAGTTATAAACGAATTATCACTTAAATCTTATTAATGCTACATTTAAAAATGAAAAGAAAATGCTATTAAATTAAAATAATTTATGACTGATCAATTTCAAGCAGCTTCTAGGCAACTTAATTAGTAATTAACAAAAAAAATTACGCATTCATAGACTAACGTGAGCAAGAGAGAGAGAAGATTTTAACTTTAATCAACGACTTTCGACTTTTAAGGCGACTACTTACAAAATGATAATACTTGATCATAATATCATTTTAAGAACTGCAAATTGTTTGTAAGTAGTTGTAATTGTAATTGTTTTAGTACATTATAAATATATAGTTATAATTGAACAATTGCAGCAATGATTTATTGAGTAATTGGCAGTTTGTTTCGAATATTGAATTACGTTTTTGATTTTTACTTTGGACTTTAATGAGGAGCGATTTTAATGTTGAAACTTGTAAAAGTAGTAAAATCAATTGTTGTAGTAGTAATAGTAGTAGTAGTAGTTGTAGTTATAGTAGTATTTATAGTAGTAGTAATAATAATAGTTATACCAGTAGTTATTGTAGTAGTTATAGTAGTAATACTAGTAGTCGATAAAGTAGATTTAGTACTCGAACACATATAGTTCGCAATAAAAATATTTGCGCAAGAAATAGTAGGTTTTTAGAATAACATAGTAATAAAACTACTTATAGTAGCAATAACAGTAGGCTGAATATGTGTACCAAATATAACATTAAGAGTCATAAAAAAATTTAAAAAAAAGGAATAGCAATATCACAGGTATTGTAAAAATTGTAGTAGCAACAGTAGAGAGAATAATTATAGAAGTAGATTCAGTAGTATTAAAATAGTACTTCATGTACAATTAGTTGGAATATTAGAAGTATGCGAAGAAGTAGAAGTAGTTTCCAGGCAATATTTGTATTGGTAGTAAGTAGTAGGAATAGTAGGTAATTGCCCTAGAAACACTGGAAATAGTAGAAGTATAAGAGTATCTTAAAAAATTTCAAGTTGCAATATTTAAACTATTTGTATAAGTAGTTATATTAGTACTAGTAGTAATAATAGTATAATAGAGTTATTTTAGTACTAGATACATTAGTACTAATGAAAGTAGTATATGTAGTACCAGTAGGCATAATTTTATAATACGTATAGTAGTAGAAGCAATAAGAGTATAAATATGGAATCAGTTTTGGCAGTAGTAGACATAATAATAGTATACGTAGTAATAAAGAGAACTAAAGTAGTACTTAGAGTACTAAAAGTAGTAGTATTATAGGTAGTAGTTAAAGTAATGGCTGTATAAGTAAAAGTAATAGTAATATTAGTTACGATTAGAAGTCAAGTTGTTCGGATTTTGGGTATATAGATGTTGGATATATTGTTGAATATACATATTATGAGTGAGCTGGTGGCGGCGAGTTATTGAAAGAGAGAGAACTTAAAACAAATTTATAAGATTGCTAATTGTAATTGTAATTGTTGTTGTAATAGTAATATAGTAGTAGTAGTAGTATTAGTAGTAGTAATTGGTAATTGGTAGTAGATGTGGCTAACTGGTAGGATTATTGCCTTTACCTAAGTAATTTAAGCCACTAGGCTGGGAGCCACTTCTTAATACGGCTGTGACCATATCTGCGAGCAAGGACTCATAGTTTAGGGAGATACAAGAGGATATGCTAAAAATAGGGCTCAAAATCATATATATATTGTGGAACACAAAATGTTACGTTAATTTCTTAATCAATAATATAATTAAATTATTTCTTAATTATCTTAATTTTTTGCTGTTTTGTTGCGGTTTTTTGAATTGCTGTTTGTTGCTGTTCATGGGATTGTGAAAGCCTTTCGTCTAAAAATTGCATTTCGAATCAAGTATATGATACATACACATATATACATATATATATTTTAATATATATGTATATATATTTCTGCGGGTGTGTTAGTGTTTAGGTGTAGGTGTGTCTGTATAAGTGTGAATATATATATATATACAAAAACAAACATATATATATATTCACATGGTTAAATGATTAAGTAAAAGATTTAATACCGTTTGCCCAGCTCATCGCTTTGCTGTTTGATATCCCTGACGACATCATCGGCCCCGGAGACAAGCATTAGCGGCAGATTCAGCCAGGGACCAGCCAGTTCACTTAGATCAGATGCATCCGAGGCACGTGAGGATTTACGTGATGAGGCACGACTGGAGCAGGCAGTGCCACGACGGCTTACCTGAGATGCAAGCAACAATAAGTATCCAGTTGGAGTAGAAGACTTTATGCTACTCACCTGCAGATGGAAGAAATTAAGCGCAGAGAGCTTCGATTGCCAGCCACCGGGACTGGAGTTCTGTGTGGCACTATCACCGGAATTGGAACGTTCCTTTTCTTGTTTACGTCTGTAAAATGATATAAGGCATTAGTTATATATATTCTTTGTAGTAGTTAGTAGGTGGTTAGTTAATGTATTAAGTTGGAGTTGTTTTGATGTACCGCAAATAATCCTTCCAACCAATTTGAATGGTCTTGGCAGCCTTTTCCTGCCGCTTCCAGATCCGTGTTGACGAAACAATTTCCAATTCTTTACGGGTTGGAAACTGTTTCTTAAACTTGACATCCATTTGTTCCTGCAACTGTTTGAAGTTATCGGTCTCCTCGACATGACCTAGCACGTGCTTAACTAGCGCGTGCAAAATGTCGAGACAGTGTATTTTATTACCCTTTGATATGGGTAGATTAAATGACACTAAAGCGACATTATTGGGCTTCGAGATGCCCAATGGTGGATCGAGTGAGGCAATAAAATCGGACAGTTGCGAGAAGTGTATAAACTGGGTGGCATGTGGATCATATCTATAATAATAATACAAATTAAATATCGAAATATTCCATATGCTAAAGGCGACAGCAGTTGAACAATGCTATATGAGAAAGGGGAAAACCTACTTGGACCAACGTATGTAAAACATTTCCAAATCATCTTCAACAATTCCAATTTCCTCCTCCTGATGTGCCTGATTAAAGTTCTCCAATATGATAGCAATATACATATTAATTACAATCATATAACTGATTATTATGAAGCTCGTAAAGTAGGTTATAGCAAGCAATGGATGACCGCAATCACCATTTGCCTGACGATTGTAGAATGGATCACAGTCCGGTGGCTGTATCATAAGCGATTCCAAGACATCATTCCAGCCGGCTGATGTCATTAGACGAAACAATAGCTGCATGCTACGTCCAAATGTTTGAAAGTTTACCATATCATCAAGTGCACCCTGCAGCTTCACATGACCAAACAGAGACATGCCCAGTATGGCATATATGAATGTTATCAAGCCCAATAGGGCGCCAATATTAAATAACGCCGGTAGGGATACAACCAGGGCAAATAATAATTTACGTATACCCTTGGCTGCCTTGATGAGCCGCAGGATGCGTCCAATACGAAAAACGCGTACAACACGCAACAGTGTTGGACTTATTGGTAAATCAATCATAATATCCTCCATAAGTATGCCAAATATAGAGGCCAATACCAATAGAAAATCAAATACATTCCATGGCACAGTAAAATAATGATATCTCAGTCCCACAATCTTAACAATGGCCTCTGTGGAATAATATATAACACACACACATATATATAGTATCTATATAAATAAACCAAATAATATAGAGCGTAATTACTTACCAAGGCCAAAGACTGTGGTGAAAAATGCATTGCTTACTTCCAATATAAAGAACACAGCATGTGGCTGATCGTAGTGCTCAATGCCCATGGTAAGCATATTTAGAAAAATCAGTACAAAGATCGCAATTTCGAATCTGCTTGGGGCGATGGGTTAATGTGCGACACAAAATACCAAAGTATATGAAAAAGGATTACACAGATAATACAATAAGTAAACGTATAAAATAAAATCAAACACTAAAAACAAACAAAATAAAAGTACATATAATAGAAAGAGAGAGAGAGATAGAGAAACTAAAACTTCGTTTAAACCGAAGTAAGAACTGCTAAACAAATGCAAAAGGGAAAATTGATCAGCGATCTTTGATCCTTGCAAGAACTTTGTTTAGCACTGAACAAATTATCAACTACAACTAATTAAATTAATATTATTATTATATATATATATATACATACATGCTTATAATACAATTATTTAAGTTAATTATAAACTAATGATAAACCCGGCCCCCACTAACTAGTTTCTATATCGATTATCAGTATATTTATATATATATATTATTTATATATATAGAGCATGCCCACACTTCACTCAAATGCAATTGAAAGTGTAAATTAGATCATATCATAATTTATATATAAATAGTTATTAATTGTTGGAAATGCAAAAGGATAATTATATATACATATATATAGAATATGTATAGTGTGCTCTAAAACAACTAGAAAACATCCTTTAAAATAAACTATTTGTTATTGCATTTCTTTCTGGGCGTTCTTGCAACTTCTTTGAGTTTTCATTTTGTTTTTAGATTTTTTGTTTTTTGGTTTTTTCTTTTTGTATTTATAAAGAAGCAGCGAACAACCTTTGAATCTTAAGAATGCGGAGAATGTGAAGTGTTTAAATGAATTTTATCACCAAATCGTATTTATATATATAAAATGTTATTGATAGATCAAATCATAGTTAGAGTGTGTTAAGACCTAACCCGTTCTGTTAAAAGATAGTTCAGCGAGAGAATTGTGTTATTATAGTCTAACAATAAATTGAGTATAATTTTTAAAAACTATATTTAAGTTATATAATTTATATATAATTTGTTTTTTTTTTTGGGTATAGAGACAGTTAGATAAAGAGATAGTAGTGAGAGAGAGAGAGAGAGTCGTTTACGTTGTTTACCTTCTCGAATTGGATAAATCATAAAACATAGCTAAAAAATGATTTATAGGTCGCTTAATAACTTTCTGTGGTTTCTTTCGTCCCAATTTTTTCATTGCGGTGTAATAATGTTTTTGAGATTCGGTGAGAAACATTTCCAACACTCCTCCTTCATACTATAAAAGTGATGAGAATAGAATTATGAACATTTATTTTTTATATACAATACACAATACAATACAATACAATTTAAATATATATGTACACACACACATATAACATATATACATACATAAAGACAACACACACTATTTGTATATAAACTATATGTAAAACACACACAAAGGAATTAATTTGAGGGGATTAAAAGTTGCTTGGAAACTTCTATAAAATTTCATTAATATTATTTTTTTATTTTTTTTGTCAAACTGTTTTTGATTTGATTTGGGATTAGGGATTTAGTTTAGTTAGTTTTATTTACAGATTTGGTATATTAATAATGAAATTGATGTTGATATTGATATTGATATTGGTATTTTATTTAGATATACCTGTAGTTGGTACGGCATAGGCCAAATAGCTTACCTTCTTCTTGAGCATATTGAAATTATCAATGATAACTCCAATGAATAGATTGAGTGTAAAGAACGATCCGCATACAATAAATATAACAAAATAAATATACGCATATAAATTTGCTTCTCTTTGTGGCTGTAAATCGACGCCCCTGGCATCCACGGCATCGGCCATCACCTCCATCCAGCCCTCAAAGGTGGCCACCTGTAGCAATGCTAGATAACCCATGCCTACATGATCGAATGTTATCTTTGAATTTATCCATGTATAATTTCGTTTCATACAATCCATTTTATCATTAACTTCCTGTAATATATCAATAGCATTTAATATGTTGTATATTATATACAATATAAGGGATATATAGCATTATATTATATACCATTGCGTTGTGGTTATATATACTTACAGTAATCGGCAGCAATTCGCCTAATTCATTGATGCATTTGAAAAATTTACCACCAAAAAATTGTACACCCATTATAGAAAATATTAACCAAAAAACTAAACAAACCAAAAGGACATTGAAAATTGATGGTATTGCATACATGAGAGCATTTACTACAATCCGCATTCCTTGCCACCTGGAATAGAAATGTTTTTGATATTTTTTCTAATTTTTCTTCTAATTATTTTGTTGTCATTTTGGTTTATGATGAATTTGCTAATTGTTAGAGGTTTAACTTGGTTAACAGCAAATTACTACTACATATTGGTTATATATGATTATATATGTATATATATATCTAATATAAAGTGCAAGTTTCTTTTTGGTTTATATACAAAAATTAGTTTTGAATCTTATATACAAAGTTATATAGATATGATATACTATATAAATATATATATATACGTGAGAAGTATATATGATTATAGAGAGCGAGAGAGAACTATCTAGGTTCAGTAGCTATGTACAGAGTAGAGCAGGATATGGCAATGCAATGTGTTATCTTTTTTTTTTTTTTTAATAATAATACTACATTCAAGTCAAATTTCAATTATTTCTATTCGAAATTCATAAAGAAGACGAGATTGTATTAAACACTGCACAGCTCACAGGCAACGGTTGTGCCGGTTTGATAGAAATTACTTGTAGTTAGAAGAAGAAGTTGTATTAGTAGTATTAGTATTAGTAATAGTAGTAGAAGAGCATAACCCAAGCAGTTAGCTTTAGTTGTATATTTGGATAGCATTAGCATTAGCATTATCATTATCGTTAGTATAAATAGTTCTCATTGTATATAAAACGATTAGTTGGTGCATCCTAAAGCTCATAACCAAATGCTAAGACTTACCTAGAGATGGCTCTCAAGGGACGTAAAGCACGCAGTGTGCGTAAGGAACGCAACACTTTCAGATTCTCATTCTCTTCGATTAGCAGTGAAAATACAGATACCTAAATGAATCATAGTATTATATAAAGCATTCAATATTATATAACTATCTTTGACTTACAAAGACTATAATGAAATCGAGTATAGTCCAAAAACTTGTAAAGTATTTGGAGAAGCCTAGGGCTAACCACTTGAGTATCATTTCGACGACAAAGATTAGACAGAATGATAGATTGGTCCAGTAGAGCACACGCTTCAGGGTCTTGTTGCTATCCAGATAGATATCCTCGAAGCAGAGCGTAATACTTGACGCAAAGATCAGCACTAGCACAAACCACTCAAAGGCTGGAGTATCGACAACCGCTAAGACAGCCGTCCTTACTCGCGTCCAGTGCTTAGCACTAGGTGTATCCATGCAGGACATAAACCATGGACAGCGAAAATAGAAGCTGAAATATGTTATTTATAATTTTAGTAGTTATATATGGATATATAGTGTTTACTTACTGATCATAGCACTTTTGAGGGAAGCAATCATCTGGCACTTTTGGCGGCTTTGCCTCGCCGAAGCTCGGGAAAGTCATGGGATCATTGTATGCACCCTGCGAGTTACGTCTCCCACCTACAGTGAGATCGTCTACGTAGGAGACCAAACAATGCCATGGTTTTTCGGTCAGTCGTGAAAATGTCGACGTTTTTGTTGTTTGCGTCGGTTCAGTCTTTTCACTGGCTCGTTCATGTTGGCCATTCGACATCGACCGATTGCCAACGTGCGCCAGGGCCGAGCTGCAATCAGCTGCACCTGAGCTATGCGATTCGGTGCGTGCCGATTGAAAGGAAGCGGCTTTGTCTAGTTTCGATTGTGGATGCTCGGCGCGACGTTTATTGACGCTTGTTACGCCTACAGCCGTTGGGTGCATTGTTCTGGTTTGTATGCTTGTGGCATGATAATGCTGCTGATGCTCGGTTAGAGCAGCCAGCGGCGGAGTGGTTTTTAGCGATGAAATTTGCGCCAGTGTTGGAGGCTCTATGCTCGATTTTAATGATGTAGGTGGTGTCGCTGGCACACCCGCTAAGGGATGTCCACCACCATCTCTACACATTTGCTTTTGTATGAGCAGGTTCTCATATGAATTAGTGCTCTTCAGTGACATGCTATCCATGCACAGCTTATCGCTGTTAAGGAATTTGCGTGGCATCTTTTCTGATTCAATGCGCAGCGTCGATATGGGCTTATCCTCCTCAGGCAGCTCCTCGACACGTTCAATCAGCGACAGACGCTTAAAGCGATCGAATTGTACGCTGAATGGATCATTCTTGCGCCGCATAAACGGCGATTGTCCACCGGACATGCTACTGCCACTGGTGGCCGCTACAGCCAAAGCTTCCATGGCTGCAAACGGTGCGTGGATTTGATCACAGATTTTGCGTATTTCATTCGATATGCTAAAGTCTTCGTCGATCTTGCGCTGTTTTTCCAAGCTGCGGCGCTTGAGCTTGACAGATTGGCGCTGGGCAGCAGCGCTGACAGATTGTGAGCGTCTTGGTACACTGGACAGATCATAGCTGTCATAGGGATTCAACGGATGCACTACTTCATCAGCAGTTGTGCGTTCCGAGGCACCAGTTATGATGGCAATGTGATCCATTATGGCTTTGGTGGCTTCATCTGCAGCAGGCGAGGGTTCGGCTAGTGTTGAGATCTTACGTTCAAGTGAACTTGTCGAGCGTTTAATCTCTTCCAGTTCCTTCTCAAAACTTTGTATAATGTTGTCAAATTCAGAGTGTTCCATTAGTGGTTCGCTCTCCTGCTGTATACTAGCATTGCTGGTATGGCTGCCATTTTGTCGGGGATCTAGCGTTTGTATAATCGAATTAGAAATATAGCTTAGATTCGACTTGAGGCTGTTGGTGGTCAGCTTTTTCTCTCTGATTGACTTTGGCAATGGATCGTCATCTTCTTGCAGAAACTGAAACAGCTCCTTTTGATCGCAATTGAGCAGCTCTTCGCGTAGATTTGCCTGTGAGAGCAGCTCATCCTGCTCCAAAGATATGGAATTCAGTGAGTGTCCACTTGAATGTCGACGCATGGCGCTCTCATCAGACTTAAGACTACGCGACGGTAGCAGTGAACGCTGTGAATGACCACTGGACTGTGAGAGACGATCCAACGATTTGCGGTAGCTGGGCGAGCGAGTTAGCAGAGATTTCTGGTATTTTAGATATGCATCATCAGTATCCTGCAGGGAGTCACCGCGTGCAAAGGAGCCACTGCGCTGATCAGGTGCATAAGCATAGGGATCCGTGTCTGTTGAATTGTATTGTCCCAATAGACGCAATTCAATGGACTCCGTATATGTAGCTTCATCACGCGAATCATTTTGCTGTGTACCAACACCTGAGGAGATCTGATGCTGCAATCTGCTACGCTCTGTTTGACCCAATATAGTTAGATTATTATCAAAACCATTCTCAATGCCATTGCCAGTGCCGTTGCCATTGCTGTGGCTTTGGCTTTGACTTTGACTGTGACTGGAAGCTGAGAGCATGGCGCTCTCGTACGTAGGTGGCAGACAGTCAGGTATTGGCTGTTGTACACCTTGCTGCTGTTCAGAGCAATGTGCTTCCTCATCATACTCCAGGCCATCGACAATAGTGTGCAGTCCGTCGCTTAGCGGTATTTGAAAGCCAAAATCCGACCCAGAAACAGGACGGTTCATAGATTCCTATAAATATATAGCAATATGATTAGTTCCCGTGGGAATTTATGGGTGATTTCAATGCACCTACCTGATAACTTAATCTATGGAACTTCGTTTCCGCTAGCAGACCGGGTTTGTCTATTTCTCTGGCCACAGCCACAGTACCTGCCGCATGCGCCTGCTGCGCCTCCAAAACAATTTGCTGAAACTTTTCTGCATATTTACGCTCTTTGCGATCCTTACGCTCCTGTCGTTTCGTACGTATCAAATCACGTACACGCTCAATGCTGCGCGCCAGCTTTGATTCCTCACCCACCTCCTATATAAAGGAATTAAACCAACATTAGTCACAAATATTGCCAGTTAAAGTGGTAAAGTAACTAACTACGATACAAATATTAACTATATTATTTTTATTATTTATCAATCGATTTCCAATATGCATTATAAGAATTAGAAGCTAAGAGCAAAAAGCTAAAACACTTAAAGAACACAAAAGGATGCATAGATTATGACACAAATATTTATAATAAACAATTAACAATAGTTATGCGGGATTATTGTAGGGTTCAATATATACAGAGGATAAATTTATATAAAAATTTTAAATGCTTAAAGAATTTTTAAAGTTTTTTTTTTTTTGTTTTTAAATGCTAACGAAAATTAAGCAAAGAATTTTGTTTAAGTAGTTTTATTTTCTTTTTTTTTTTAGGTTTAGTTTGGAAAAATTACCTTTTTCTTGAAAATCTGTTTAACGGTATTTATTTGTTTGTGTATTTAATTATTTTGTTGTATTTTTTTGGGGAAATATTATTTTGTTTTTGTAGTTTGTGTTTAGAGTAGTTTTAAAAGTTTAAAACGCATTGTGCAAAGTTGACAACAGAAGTTTTTAGTTAATTAAAGTTAATTAAAGTGCAATAATAGTTAATAGTTATTAAGACTTAGACACTGAGACTTAAACAGGATTTATTTAATATATAGAGTTATATATATTAAGATGCATAAAAATATATGAAAAATTAACATATAAAACTGCCTACAAATTGAAGCAAGATTCATTTGTATGCAGATTTATACTTATAAACGAAACAAGTTTTTAGTTTCATAACAAACACAAAAAAAAAATATAATTAATAAATAATTATAATGATATTAATGACAAATTTTTTTTAATTTGAGCATTTGTGGTTTTTTTGTGTATGTTACACCTTTGGTTAAAAAAGTGCTTTAAGTTTTTCAGTGTATAATTCAATTGGTATCAATTTTTATGCATGTGATACTTTAGAATGTATTTAAGAGATATATTCTTAACTAACAGTAACAGACGCACACATTCACACAGTAACTGACATCAAAGTGCAATAAAAATACACATAAAACATCATATAGATTATATATATATAATATGCTAATAAAGGGTTTTTTTCTAGTTAGTTTAACTTTTCATTTAAGTATTTTAATATTTTGGTGTTTATAACAAGCAGCGCTTGTTCCTAAAGTTTTGGGTTTAGTTTTTAGTTTCTTTCCATTGTTTAAGTAACATTTGGCTTGCACACACACATACACAAATACAAGTACAAATACATATAGATATAGATTTGGATATACATATACATTCACATAATAGATAGAAATATTTTGTACAAATGGAAAACACATAAACTTGCCTCTTTCTTGGACTTCAACTCCTCAGAATTAAAACTATTAAGCAACAAGGCCAAGAACAAGTTTAGGACCATAAAATTTCCCATGACCAATGTGGGCAGAAATATGGCAAAGCAGGTGGATGCGCCTTGCTGTAATTTGTATATAATTTATATATAAATTTATATATTTATACGTCTAGAAGATTTTTGATATAACCTCTTCTTCAGCACGCATGCAATCCCATAGTGGTTCAATCCATTCACCGCACAATATACGAAAAATCATCATAAATGAATGAAAAAAATCATTAAAATTCCATCTGGAAATAGTAAAAATTATATTATAGATTATTATCTAATATTAATTAAGTTAAGGTTTACCTTGGCACTGGATCTGGATCGAACTTTTCAGGCGTGTAATCTTTAGAAAATAATTGCATGCCAATCACAGCAAATATGTAGATGACTATAACGAGGATCAACGTGAGGTTGCCGAGGGCACCAATTGTTGATATAATGATGCTCAACAGCACCTTCATCGTTGTCCAAGATTGTGCCAGCTTCAAAACGCGCAACTGTAATTTAAAATGAATTCTTAACAAATACTTGTAAAAAATTTATATTAAACTACAAACCAAGCGCAAACCACGCAATACACTTAGGCCGTCGACGAGTTCGAATATTATATCCATGAGACTGGCTGTAACAATGATTAGATCGAATATGTTCCAGCCACATAGAAAGAAGTCTTTCGATAGTGCCATTAGTTTCACAATACATTCAAATGTAAATATGGACGTAAAAACCTAGTGTAAATAGATAAGTCATCAGTAATAATTTAAGTATTTCTGCAGGTTGGCACCCACCTTGTTGCCCACATCAAGGGCATTGCGAAAGCTTGGGCTCATGCCATGATGTTCCATAGCCAAAAAGGCAGTATTAAGTACAATACACAACGTAATGGCCAGTTCAAAGAGTGGATCTCGCACCACCTTATAGAGGCAGTTCTGAAACTGAAGCCAGCTTTCATAATCAGTACAGCAGTGCACACAGCGATCACAGTTTCGATCGGGTAAATCATCTGTAAGATATTTGATAAATTATCTAGCTAATATACAAGTTAGTTTGTACTTACCAATCACTACAACCTCTGAAGAGAATTCCTGATGAAGTGCATAAACATTGTGATTCTTGATGCGAGCAATGTTACCATTGCATTTGATTAGGCGAACTTCACGCGGCGATAGTGCCAGCTCTACGGTTGATACATGCCCCATTTCAATGGTGTCTTGCTCTTCGTGATCATCAACAACACCAGAATCATCCTGTGAAGAGTCGCGATTGACGCCACCACTTGAATTGGAGCTGGTCTGTCGACTGCTTGTCATTAGCTGCCCCTTGTAGTCCGAGGGATATAGCATATTCGGATTCTTCACATTTGAATCCTTAAAACTTATACGAGATTTTGACGTTGCTGCCTTTTCAGTTTTTACTAACTGCTGTTGTTGCTGTTGCTGCTGTTCCATTTGTTGATATTGCTTTTGAGCTTGCAAGGTCAGTGCTGTTGGGCGATCCGTAGTACTATGACGTGGACTTGGCCCTGGACTAGGCGTAACCGAATGTGATTTGTCACATTCGCCGTCATGGCCATTGCTACCATTATTACTGGTATTGTCTTTACCAGCTTTGGTCTTTTTTCGACGTGTCTTCTTTTTGCTGTACGAGGCTAGAAGTACACCCTTTCGGGAGTCTATTTTTTTCTTATTGTTTTTGTTGAGCTTTTTAACATTTAAAACGGATGGATCAAAGCTAAACGTTGAATCATCACGATGATCCAATAGATCTTTCTTTCGCTCCTAAAAACAAATAGAATATAGAAATATATTAGCTTAGATTATTTATATGAAGTGGTTAAGTACTTGCCTCATTGGTTATTTCCGCCTCCTCTTCGTAGCTTAACGCCACTACAGCTAACATCAGGTTTATTAAGTAGAATGAGCCAAAAAACACAACCACCGTAAAGAATATTACACTCATTGGACCGCAAGTCGCTAGCACCTGCAAAGGAGACAACGATCAGATCGTCGATTACGATAATTACCATTAGCTCCAATACCATATTGTACACGTTCTCCCAGTAGTCCAGTGTAATCAATTGAAACGTTGTCAGCATTGACCACATAAAATTATCGAAGTTCGTGTAGCCATGATTTGGATTCTCACCAACGCATATGCACATAAAACCAAGTGGGCAGTGACGAGCACCTGTCAGATTGCCACATAGCATAGGCATCTCTTCTTCGTCATACAACCAGTTATCCGTATCGTTTACCCAACTGTAAGAGTCATAGATCCCCAAAATAGTGGCAAACAGATAATGAATGAAATTTGTGATGCTTACAATTTCCATTCCTGGTGCGATATGTTGGTCCAATCAGCAGGTACTGTACGAACGCATTTATTACGCAGTTCACCCATATAAACTTGTAGTGCAAAAAGAGCAAATACCATTAGGCAGAAAATAGTCAAAGTCATGACCTCTGCCAACTGACGAAAAGAATGTAGAAGTGCGTTGATGATAGTCTTCAAACCGGGCATAATGGATACCGTTTTAAGAGCACGTAACACTCGAAATGTACGTAAGCCGGCAAGGTTACCAACTTCCATGCCTATTGTCGCATATCCACTGGTGATAACCACAAAGTCAAGCCAGTTCCATGGATTTCGCAAATAGGTGTACTTGTTGAGCAAAAAGCCTTTGGCAATGATTTTAATTACCATTTCAATTGAATAAATGGCAAGGAAGATATATCTAAAAAAAATTAAAATAAAAATAAATTTTGGGAAAACTTACGAATTCAAATAACGGTTTTTACTTACTCAGCTTCCTCCACAGTCTCTGTCATGGCTAGGAAAATGCAGTTGAAAAGTATGGTTGCCATAACGCAATAGTCGAAGAATTGATTTGTTGCAATGTAAACACATACACGTCGCCAATGACTCCATGGATGGAAAAGAAAAAGGCTTTTGGTGCCCGTAAAACGATGTATATAGTTTTTTCGGAATCTTTTCGACACCACACAAAACGTCTGTAAGAAAAAACCGCCATGTTAATTACGGTAACCACAGAAATTCCCACCACAGCAACCCTATTTACAGTAGTGGTTCTATACAACAGAACCACTAAGAGCTTGATAGCTTTAACAGAAATATGTTCATATAACAGAACCGCTCCCCACCTAACAGAACTGTTCGCCAATATATATGATACTCGATGTCATTTGCTGTCAAATGACTTATCGATATATTTTGGATTGCAAACTTGGTCACTTTAGGTGACAAGCCCAATATCCGTTTTCTCATCGTTCTTTCGTTCTCAAGCCGTCTTCGAGTTAAGAAGGAAAATGAGAGCTAAGGTAAAATAAATTAATTTCAATAATTTTTTAAAAAATTCGAAGTGATATAATTGTTAAATAAAAGCAAGTGGTAGTAATATGTTTTTGTTTATGTTAATCTTTTTAGTGGCGTAAGAAGCGTATGCGTAGGTTGAAGCGTAAGCGCAGGAAGATGCGTGCAAGGTCCAAGTAGACGAATTGCCATCGCCTGCAAGTGGTAAGCATAACTTTTACAGTCTAGCGGAGCGCTTAATATTTGTGCACCGCTTATTAGATTTTTAAATAAATCTAATACACATATTTTTTTTGTTCATTTCAGGAACTTTTTCGCGTACAAAAATAATGCCGACTGGGCAATCATGAAGCCCGAAGTAATTTCGCAAAAATAATTCTGACAGGAGAAAATGTGCTGTTTAAAATTCATTTTGAAATTTGAAGTTAAAAATGCTTGAAATAAATTACTGGTTTTACAAAAGTTCCACAAAAAAAAATTAGTTGTGTTAAAATTCTAAAAGCAAAAAAATTAAAACTTCGAGCGTGCTTTTTTCAACATAACCACATTTTATGTATACACATGTATAGGTGTGCAAATTGTGTTTGCATGCGTTTGAATTGAACTTCCGGTTGCCTCCTCGCTTTTTCAACGCATCTGAGGAGTATCGGGGCCACAATGGTTATTTTCATGTAAAATAGGTATTGGATTCAATATTCAGAGGAAAATTTACATGTTTATACAAAGACCGCAAATCTCTTAAATAGAAGAAGACATAATTCAATAGCTGGGATTACTTGACTCGGAGAGACTGCCAGTGAGTAGCCGATTGTCTATAAATTCCAGTCTAATTAGCTTATTTGTCAAAACACCAAATCAGTCTAACAAGAAAGTCTGGGTCTATCAGCGTTTGGTTTTTACCCATAAGAGTAAATATATCGATTACTTTGCGGGTAGAAGGCAGGGATTTTTCTCAGTCTGACCCAAGTGGTTCATTAACGTTGTGATTTCTTCAATTTAGTATGACGATGTGCTATTCTTGTTTGAGGTGGGAAGTGGTAACGGGCCGCGGGGTCTGACAAAGGATAATCACCCACTCTCGCCAACCAAGGTCGTTTGTCACACATAAATGTCGTTCAGCCGAGTTAGCAGAAATTTTAATGTAACAAGCAGAAATTACGATTGGGTGGCAGTTTTTTAACCCACTCTTGTGCCTACACTTCAATTGTGTGTGTGTGTATAGTGTGTTTATGTGTGCTCTGTAAATTTGCATGTGCTTTTGTCATTTTGAGTAGCAGCAGGCAAGCAGGGGCAGGCGGGCAACCAAGCGGTCTGGCAGGCATTGTGTGCCGTCTGTGTATTGTGTTGAACACGAGAACTTGAGGATAAGCATGAGTGTATTTAAGTGCGCAAAATGAAAAGTTATGTTGGCTCTTGTAACTAAGATTGGAAGTTTTTGGTTTGAATTTGTGTGGGCATTTTAGCAAACATGCGGCGGCTGCTGCTGCTGCCGTCTTATCACATGTCTGTTACATGTTGTAGCCGCAAATGTTTGCTTTTATATAGTCACCACAGATGTTTGCTCATCTTGGACGGCTTTAAGTGTGCTATTAAATGCTATTAGGCACTTTGATTTTCCGTTTTTCAAATTTGCATCTGCTTACTTTTGACACAAATTCACACGCTCGCATACACATATGTACATATATAGGCACATGTAAGTGTGTGTGTGTGTATATATATATATATATATACAATGTATAAAATGTATAACTAGCGTTGCCATGCATTCGTGCGTGCAAATGTCTGGCAACATTGCGTTACATTTACGTCAGCCCTGAACAAATTAAAAAAAAAATGTTCGTAACGCTTTTCTGACCGTTTCAATGCATGTTTACGTTGCTGCTCCCAACTCAAACTCAGATCCGGTAAGCTTTTGAAAATATTTCGGCCACGACACGTTTATGTGAATTTTTACTTAGCAATGGAACGTGTAATGCCGCCAAAACTTCACTTAACTTGCATGTTCGTCTGTAATTTGTCCAAAATGCTGGCTGCTGCATAGGTAAAAAAAAAAACAAAACCCCTCCATAAAAGTATAAAATACTTTGAGTAAAGTTGAGGAGGCAGTTTATTTAAGTCACCGTTACCGTCACCGTCACGTAAATATTGTCACATTTACTTGGCATTTTTATTTAAAGGAAAACTGTGCATGACCCATTTCTTTGCCGCAATGTTTAAGCGTGTGAGTGTATGTATGTGTGCGCATTTCCATATGTTTGCATTGGTGTTTGATTTCTTTTTTTTTTTTACTAAATTTAATCACACTTTTTTGTTTGAATTTAACAGGTACACTGATATCCGTGCTAGATTCTTGAATTTGGCATACAAGTGGCCCACGAGGGCTGTTTTAGACGTTTTGCATTTGCATTAACCTCAGCTTGGCATCAAAAGTGCATTTTCATTTTCATTAAGTCCTTGTGCATTTGCACTTTTATACAATTCAAAATGCAACAACAATGCAAATAAAAGGGACAACAACAACACGACGACGCCACGTCAGCAATAGCGTCGCGTTCCATTTCCGCCTGTGCCACTTGCTGCACACACTGAATGGGTGGTACACACAAAACTGGGTGGCATTCGGTTGTTGGGCGCAAAAATAATACAAAAATAACTGGCACACATAACACCCAGTTTGACTTATTAATTAAAAGGAATGGAAATTGAAATGGCAATGGGCCAAATGCATCATTTATTATTATTATTATTTTTCCCACTTTATTTCTTGTTGTTTTCTACATTGTTTTTACCTTTTTTTTGATTTTGATTTTGCTTTTAAGCGAATGGAACTGAATATAGAAATGTATATGGGCATGCGAAATGGGTATGCAATACATTTGATATGCTAATATCGCATACAGTGAAAACTCTATGGAACGCGCACCGATCATTTTACTATACTGTCTATAGCTATAGTATTCAGTAAACTTGTTATTCTTTTCATCGATTAGTTCTATTCAATCACAATATATGCAATTAATGTCAAGGCCATTACTGTCTTTGCTATGGGCACATCATCATCTATATCTATTTTAAGACAACTAGTCTATACTATACTACCTATCATGGTTATGGAAAAAGTGTCGTCAGTATAAAAGTGTTGACCCCCAATTGGTAGAGGTTAACGTGAGGGAAGTTTTAACTGTATATAGAATATAGAAAATAGAGTCACTTACCTCTTCATATATGAAGGTATCAATCTCTTCGAGCGGCTTGCCGTACATATTCTCCGGAAAGGGCTCAAACTTTCTAGGCAGTACATCGCCATCCTCCACAGATGCTTTAGTACGAGGATGAAAGCCATACTCTCGCACCAGCTGTATGTGGCGATTCTCGTGTTTGACCTGCGACTTTTGCGTGTAGGCAACGACTTGTTGTTTGGCAACTGTAAGTAAATGATAGGTGTATATGGATTATATAATATATATAAAAATATATATATGTATATATATTAATATCAAATTGTTTTTATGAAGTAAAGTATCTCACTTTCCTATTGAATTTATACTAATCAAATACAATATTTTTAATGCAAGTTTTCAGATGAGTAACGCAAACTCGCCTCGGGTACAACTGCTTCAAGCAGTGGGTGGTGGGCTATCAGGAGCAACGACTCGATTTGTAACCCAACCATTTGATGTGCTAAAGATACGATTTCAGTTGCAGGTGGAACCGATGGGGGAGAGCACATCATCGAAATATAAAGGAATGTTACATGCATTCAAAATGATTTATCACGAGGAGGGTTATCGTGGCATATGGAGAGGTCATAATGCTGGTCAAGTAATGAGCATTACGTATGCCTTGGTCCAATTTTGGTCATATGAGCAACTGCGACAGGCCGCAAATCAAAATAAGTTCTTTGCAAGCCATTACAGCTTAACATATTTTCTTTGCGGCGGTGTCGCAGGTTGCTTAGGGACCTTAGTTGCCCAACCCTTTGATGTGGTACGAACACGTGTGGTAGCTGCTGATCCAGGTAGTAAAACCGGTAAATTGCATGCTATAGGTGGTATAAAAAAAATATTTAAAAACGAAGGCTTTCGTGGTATATCAAGCGGTATGGCAATGACAATGATGCAAATCTTTCCATTGGTCGGTGCTAACTTTGTCATTTATAAGACACTTAACGAATTGCTAAGGGACCTTTTACTGTTTCTTAATCCACCCGATCCAAAAGATCAGAAATACAAGCTCTCATTACCAAGTATATGTCTTTTTATCAATGGCGGATTATCAGGCATGTTCTCAAAAATGATTGTCTATCCCGTGGACTTGATAAAAAAACGTTCAATGCTTTATTTATTTCAAGAGGATCGTAAAACTTTTGGCTTAAATCCAACCTGTAGCACCGTTATGAAATGCATCTCTAGCACTTTTCAAAAAGAAGGCATTGTCGGTTTCTATAAAGGCATGGTACCCACTCTATATAAATCTGCAGTTATGACTGCCTTTTATTTTAGTATATATGATTCTTTTAATAGACACATAACGTTGCCATATCAAAGATACGAAGAGCGAATAGCGAAGGAGCAACAAAAGGGATCGAAGAATTCACGTGTTAAGAAAAATAATGACAAATGGTAGAAAAAATGGCTTAAGAAAATTATACTTAATATTTTTGTACTATCTATTTTATAAATAAGAGATAAAAAGAAAATATGAAGAAGCATTCTCACGGCTTAAAAAATGCTTGTTGAAAAAAAAATCATTCGAATACTTTCGTAATATTTTGTATATGTAACGATTTCGGTGTCACATTCCAATTTTAATTATTAACTGTATAAAATTAATTTTAATCCAAATTAAAATACAACTACGAAAATCAAAATTAACTTTAATTTAGATGAAAGGACAACAAGGTGCTTACCTAAGGATAATATCAAAAAATCAAATTATATGAATAAATTATTAATAAGAAAAAAATTAATTAATGAATACAAAAAAAAAGTAAATTAGAAATAAATAAGTAATAAATAAATAAAAAAGTATTATAATTAAAATATAAATAAGAAATAAATAAATAATACAGTAATAATTAAAAATTGACTTGGTTATTTGATATATAGGGTGGTCCACGAAAGATTTGCGTTTTAAAATCGCTATAAAAAACGAGTAAACCGCAAACCTTCCACTAAATATCTGACACATTGACAATGACATTCGAAATGTTAAAGTCAAAATTATCGATAGTTCAAAAAGCAAACGCTAAATGGGCCACCCTGTATCATATAAGAATAACAGCTAAGAGATTCCATTTGATAAATCCTATGAGAATATATATGCAATAAACTATTCAAATTCTTAAAGAAGCCATAAACTAAACTATATGTAGGGCAGGATTGTTGGCTATACACGAGTATAAGTAGTCCTTAAGCCACATTTACACTTACACACACACACACATACACACTCTCACACACACACAAACTGTAAGCTGTTGTCTGTTAGTGCCAGCGCCTCAGTTTTTCCGAATGATAAATTGTTTCTCGAATAACTTCTGTGTTTATTGTGTAATCTTTATGGGTAAAGGAAGTAGAAACAATTAGGAATGCTTTATACGAGCAAGGTCGAGTTCAAGATATACATAAATATATATAAGCACACACAACCAAATCTGTGTTTGCGCCTTAGTGAATTTCGACGCGTCTTCGCTGACAGCAGCTCAGTGAGTCATTATGTAAGTTTGATTCCTGAATAACTTTTGTATTTATAAGCCGATCATTATGAAACTTACAGCCTTGATTAATAATATATTAATTAACATGTGGACTAAAGCAGAGAGTTGAATGATTGGAAAAAGTGCTTTATATTGAGTGGTAAACAGAAAAGTAGTACGTTCAGTTCCTATAGAAGATGTCAGTTAGTTGAGAATGGATTAGGTTGTAAATATTAATGAAAGCTGGATATATAGAGAAAGAAAGAGTATATAAATATTGTCTGTTATCTGTGACACACTTTACATATAGCAAAAAGTTGCATCTTCACCCACTTTATGGCCACAATCTACTCGAAACTGAAGTTAGCCACAAAATTGCATGTCTATATAGCAACTCTATATATATATAATCTGTATTCACATCTATAATATGACAGGTAATTGAGCTTTATAAATATTATTTCCTATAAACGAGGAAGCACGAAGTCAATTAGGATTTGAATGATTCAACAAAAAGTTGACAGACAATAAATAAAAATAAAACAAAAAGAAAAAAGAAAAAAGGAAAACAAAAAACAAATAAAAAGCATAAACAAAGTTCGTGAGTTGTAAATAAACTGATCATCTGGCGATCATCAGTTGATTGCTCTTGATAATCATTGCGACATCATTATGACTTTAGCCATGGGATGACGACATATTTAGCAATCCGTTGACCACTTTCACCCTCTCTGACATAACGTGACTTTTGGGCACAAGTCGTGGGTTCAAAAGAAAAAAAATCAAAATGTTTTTTTTGTTTACTTTTGCTCTTAAATTATTATGCTAAATATTTTATTTTATATATTTTGTACATTGACATAACATCAGGGAGTATTTTAGGTTACTTTTCAAGGGTGCGGGAATACCCTCTCGAAGTGAGGGTTACATAAATACGTAGAGTATATCAGATGCAGATGAATGATGTGTAGCCAATCTTTTTGGGTATTTGGCTGGCAACGAATGTATACGAATCATAACTTATATATCCAATGGATCATGAAAATGAACATAGACTAGACGACCAATGGCCAATGGGGGGGTTCAATGCTTAGGACCAGCTTGAGCTGCTGCCAGACCAGCCACCAGTTGGTGCTGAGTAGCTGTAACCGGAACCACCACCACCACCACCACCGCCGCCGCCACTAGAACCATGTGAGCCAGCTGATGCTGCTGCTGCAGCCACAGCTACATCATGTCCACCACCGCTGCTGTAGCCACCGCCTCCTCCACCGCTGCTGTAGCCACCGCCTCCTCCACCGCTGTAGCTTCCTGCATTGCTGTAGGTATCAACAGGGCTGTAGCTGCCTCCACTGCTGTAGCCGCTGCTGTAGCTGTCACTTCCGCTATAGCTGGAGCTATAGCTATTGCCGGAACTGGCACCTGTACCAGCCCAGCCGCTAGCGGGTGGTCCATAGCTGGTATAGCCAGCATCTAAAGATCCATGGGAAGAAGCTGAGGAGGACGAGGAGGAAGAGGATGATGAGGAAACTGAGGCAGCTGCCACAGCTGCAATATGGGCATCATCATGACCAGAGCCATGGCTGTAGCCACCACCACCACCACCGCCGCCGCTATAGCCACCGCCGCCGCTGTATCCACCACCACCACCGCCGCTGCTATAACCATGGGAAGAAGCATCTGAAGTGGCTGCAATTGCTGCAATGTGAGCTGCACCATGTCCATCACCACCGCCGCTGCTGTAACCACCGCCGCTGCTATAACCACCAGCGCTGCTGTAGCTATCGTAGCTGCTGCTACCGTGTGAGGAAGCATCAGCAGTAGCTGCTATGGCCGCAATGTGGGCGACACCATGTCCACCACCACCGCCGCTGCTGTAATCGCCACCACCGTGTCCGCCATGTCCGCCATGTCCACCATGTCCACCTTGGCTAGAGCCAGCAGCGGCAGCAATAGCTGCAATCTTAGCATCATCATGTCCATGTCCGCCACCGCTGTAGCCGCCACCATGTCCACCGGAGCTGTAGCCGCCACCATGTCCACCTGAGCTGTAGCCGCCGCCAAAGCCGCCACCTCCGCCACCTCCGCCATAATGTCCACCGCCTGAGGAACCATGGTTCTCGGTGATTACAGCATAGGTGCTGACGTGTTGTCCGCCACCACCACCACCACCACCACCACCACCACCTCCATAGCCACCACCGCCGTGACCACCATTGCCATGATCATGAATTTCATAACCAAAACCACCTCCGCCGCCACCGCCGCCGCCGCCGCCGCCAAAGTCATGATGATCATGGCCATGATCGTGACCACCACCACCACCATCACTCTCAGGCAGGTGTATGCGTATATGGACATGTTCCTTGCCAAAGGTTGGCTTGCCCCAGGCCGCTGGACTGGCGAGCAACAAGATGCTCAGCTGCACAAAGGAAAACTCTGTTAGTTCAAACACACACACACTTAACCACAACACCACCAGCACTTAGCCACTTGATGTAACACTCACAATGAAATAAGCCGCCATTTGATATTGTTTTTTTCTTTTTGGGGGGTTTGGCTTGATCTGTTAAGGATTGCCAATGATCGGTCGTCTGCTGGGACAACGACAAACTGTAAATGATTCGGCAAACGGCAATGCGGCGCGTTTTATATACGAGACACTCAGAGCCAGCTCGATATACGGAGTCTGGCATAGAGGCTGCCAGACGCTTGGTTTGGCTTTCGGTTATGTAAGCTGCTGTGCGCCAAGGCAAGTGCAAGAGATTATCTTGAACTCCCAGCGAGAGACGCGCAACTGGAGTCTGCACAAGCTCCAACAACGACAACAGCAACGGCAACGGCAACGGCAACGACAGCGACAACAAACCGTTGAAGGCCACATTCATTTTCGGGGGCTTTCGGTTTCATTTCGTTTCGCCTCGTCATTTGCTCTTCACTCTCTCTCTATCTATCTCTCTCTCTCTCTGTCACTCTTTCTCTTGCTTTAGCAAGTGTGTTTGTATTTGGTTTCTTTTTTGTTTTCGTTTTCTTTTTTGTGCTCATTTCGCCTCTTTGGCCAAAAGAGTGTTGACCTTTCCACCGAGCGCCCTTTGCAAAACGGCCTTTTGCTGGCGATCCCAATAAAATATATATATATATGTAGTATATATCTCATTATGAGCTTGGTATGCTGCAGCTCTTCCGCTCTTCTTTCAGAGCAATGCTCCACTTTCATCAGTAAGAGCTCTCTTTCTCTCCCTCTCTCTATCTCTCTCTCTCGAGTTTAGTGAAAATCTTGTTGCTGTGCCTTCAATAGCTTCAGATTCAAATTTCAAATTTTAAATTGGAATTTTTTAGTTGTGTTTTTTTTCTTTTCTTATTTTTATTATTTTGGTTAAATTAATATGCAAGTTGTCCAGTTAGCCGAGGGCTGTACCACACCCTCCTTCACCTTGCTACTGTCTCCCTTTTGGAGCTTGTTTTATTATTTGCTGCTGTTGGCGCCCAATACTGGTTAGACGTTAACCGTTATTTTGATTGTATTTTCGTTTATGCTTATGGTAATATTGGCTCTGATATGAACTTCCTATTGGCAATTCCTTTTTTCCCCTATCCCTTTTCCATGTTGTTGCTGCTGCTGTTGTTGTTGTTGTCGTTGTTTTAGTCACCGCTATTGCTGTTGCTGTTGCCCCTGAGCCTTATACAATAAACATCGTCAACAACATCGTCAACGAGTTGCGACTTGCATAAGCAAAACTCAGTGGATGGTTTTGAGTTTATTGGCCAAACCCTTTTGTGCAGGGCTATGGCTATTGCTTATCTCGTTGTTAACCCATTAACATCGTTATACGAATTGCCTCTCTTAACAGCAATTAAAACAATCAAACAAAACGGTATTTTAATGTTGCAATTGGAAATTAGTTTGATTTAACCTAAATTTAATTGTTTTCGCTTTTGTCTCAAGAGAGCTCAAAGCTGTGCGCTCTTATTAGATAATTCCAATTGGAAATTCCAACTAATTAACTAAAACATATTTTAAATATTTTGCGTAAATATAAAGCAAAGTCTTATATGACAAGTCCAATTAGAAAATGTCAAAATTGCTTTAAAATAGTTTCATTAAAATGAAGAAAAAGAATGGTATAATATTCTTATAAGAAACTAAAGTTAGGCAACATTTTAAGATAATGCCAAGGGTTTTCTTTAAGAGATTAGTTAATAAAACTTAATATTCTTATAAGATAATAACAATTGGAGGCAATAAAAAACTTTAATATATGCAAAATAAGTAATTTTCTTATCAGAAAGCATGAAATTGAATCTTTTATAAGATATTTCCAATTGGAAGGTAGTATAAATTTACTACTATACTATAAATTTGCTTTAAACCCAGCTTTTACTAACTTATTAAGTCTGTTCTTATTGAAGATATGAAAAAATTTCATATTACCAACACAATTCCAATTGGAAATTCACTTAATTGCTTGACTGCTGAGTGCTGACTGCGTTTTCAATTAGATAAGATTCTTATAGGAATTTCAAATGCCATTTTATGGAAACAAAGGAAATTCATTTTGATTTTCTAAGAAATTTCCGTACTAATGGAAAATTGACAATGGAAATTGTCTTGTCTGCCATCCAATAAGATTCCGATAAGTTAATTATAATTTAATGAGAAATTAAAGGACAATCATTTTGCTTTTGGTTGACATTTTGGGAATTGGTTGCTATTGGGTTAAGAGTGGAAACACTTGCTACACTTACTGTCAGCAGCTGCAACAGCAACAGCAACAACAACAGCAATCGTTGTGGCAGCAGCAACATCATCAAAAATATCTTGTCATGCTCTGTTGCAACGTTGGCAAAATTGCCCGTACTTGGCTTTTTTTATATCTTCCTATTTCGTTTTTTTTTTCTTCTTTTTTTTGCTCTTATTTTGTTGCCTTTCTTTCGTTGTTGTTGCTGCTGTTGTTGTTGTTGCTGTTGCTGTTGCTGCTGTTGATTTGCCGCTCATTTTCTTGCATTCTTACATCAGAGGAGGTCAGGGCCGTAGCTCCCGCAACTGTCTCTTAGCCAAAACCCCCAACCCTGCTCAACATACAAAAAAGTATCTTCTGCACTTGCAACAGCAACAGCAACTATAACAGTAGCTGTAACTGTATATATATATCTATATATATGTATCTGTATCTATATCTGTATCAGCATATGTATTGCTATATTCATTCATTGTTTTGCTTTCACTGTCGATTAGCAGCCACTGTCCGAGCACACAAAGAGTGGGTGGCACAATTTTCATTAACCGATTTTCAGTTCGGGCCACATGTAACAATGCAAATTACTTTATTAACATACATATGCTTGCGTGTGTATATGTGTGTCTCTCTGCGTGTATGTGTGTGTGTGTGTGTATGTGTGTGTTTACTGGTGTGAGGTGTGTTTGCTGTTAGGTGTTATGTGTGTATTGTTGTGCAAGTTAACCGATCAGATTCCACATGTCTTGCCAAATTAATTAATGTACATTTCGATTCCCCCTCCCCCCCCCTTCCCCAGCACTTCAGACCGCTTTTTAATAACCAAACAAAAGACCAATGAAATAGCTCATAAATTTACTATAAGCCATACGATATATGGCATACGATATACGATATAATCATCAAAGACATAGCATAAACCACTTCTTATATAAAGACTATTTAGGCAGCACAGCAGCAGCAGCAACAGCAGCAGCAGCAGCAACAGCAGCAACACACAGCAGTAGCAGCAAGTTTTAGGGCAGCTGTTATAAATAAAACAAGCTGCTAACACTTAAACGAACTATAGATGCTCTAACTATGCTCAGAGAGAGAGAGACAGCGCCCCTTATTAATTATAGTTAATAAAGATTAATAGAATTTATTGGGCCCTAAAAATCAAACTATAAGCAGAGGCAATAACTATAAAAAACTAAGAGCATTATTCACTTTGGCTATGTTAGCTAGCAGAACTTAACTAACAGCTAGTTAAGCCAACTATGAGAAACTCTATATACAGTTATAGCCAATGCTTCAGTGTGGCCAATGCAGCTTAAACTTTTTCATTGAAACAGAAGTAGAACAATGCTTAGAGTTGTAAGAGATTTGAGATTTAGTATATTATAAGTGCAATACATTACGTTTATATAACTGTAAACTGATCAGATATTAGATTAGATATAATATACATTACAAACTCTATGCCAAAGTAATTAGACTCAGCAGCAGCAGTGCTTAAAGTTAGTTGCAATGATTAGGTAAAGCATGTGAAATGCATTTTATATACTCCCTGTGGAGACTATTGAATTATACGACTTTATATATATATAATATATATGTGTGTATATATATATGTGTGTATGTATGTATGTAGACATTGTTAATAAAGCTATTGGTATAGCAAGTGCCTTTACAAGTCATTAACTACACGGCATTTGTGTGAAAATCAAGTTCGTATATAACTTTTGATGAAGATTAACGGGCAATGGCAATGGCTATGACTCTGGCTACAAAGTATCAGGTTAATGCGGTCAACAAATGGAGTGTTGGTGTGCGGGGGTATAGGTAGTGGAAATAGGGAGAGGTAGTAGCAAAAAAAGTAAGACAGAGAGAGAGAGAGAGAGAGAGGGAGTGTTATATATAAAGAGAGTTTCAGCGATTGAGAGTGAAAGAGGAATAGTCTGGGAAGAGGGCTACAATGTTTGATGGGCAACCGGTTGGCGGTCGCACATTAACATTAAATGCAACCAACGCATATCTTCCCCATATTGCATAATGCTCCAACAACAGCAACAGCAACAACAACAGCTACAGTGACACCAACAACTACTCCAAAAGCGATGGCAACATCTTCAGCAACATCTTCAACTATAGCTACGGGTTCAGGTTAAGCTCCAAAAATAACAAAAACAAAAAAAACCAGCTTGCAACATCTTCAGACATGGCTATTGTGGTAGGAGTATTATGTGGCACGACAACTACTAAAACAACAACTACAACAACAACTACTACAAAAACTGCCTACTACCTCAAGGTGTATCTTCATGCGGAAGCAAAAATGATGATTCTCAAAGCGGCACAAACAAAGCAAAAGAAAAAGAAAAAGAAAAAGAAACAAAGAAGGAAATTGCATACAGACACACATACACACTAATATATCTTTTGTAATCGTAATCATGCATGTTGCAAGCTGAAAATGTTGTTGGCTTTTCCGAAAGTCAAAATGAAAAACCAGTCAAAGTCGCTGCAGCTGCGCAGACCTTTCCACAAGTTCAATGGTGACTGGTAGCTGGGAACTGGGAACTATGTGACTAAGACCAGCTCCAGCTTATGCCAAACTGAACTGTGGATGACTAGCAGCAGAGAAGAAGCAGCAGGGAGACGAAGGAGTAGAGGGAGAAAGAGGAGTAGCTATAAGCGCTTTCTTTCTTACATTTCCTGGCCAAAGCAAATTGGTGCGAATTATAAAAATGATACAAAAAACAAATAAAAAATGAAATGAAAATGAAAATGAAAAGAACACAGCAAAAAAAGAAGAACAAGCAAGAAGACAAAGACAAAGAAAAAATAAATAAAATACAGTCCAAGGTGAGTTGCAGCTGAAGCTAAAGTGAAAAAGTAAAATTGTAATTGAAACTGCAGTTAAAACGGAAAAAAACAATAAAAGAAACGTTAACAAAACAGAAAAAAAAAACAAAAGCGTAAAAAACACATGGTTTGTTCTACATATTTAATTAGTTTCCGTTTCCGTTCATATTTGTAATCCGCTGTCGCAGGTTAACATACGCCCCCCCCCCCCCCTTTTACTCACTCATCATTTGGTCAACCCTTTACCCATATATATGTATGTACACCCCCTGTGGATCCCACGCACTCTTGGCCTTTGTGCATTGTTTCAATCCGCAGCTGCACACAGTGCGCGAAGCAGTGCAAAGCGTTAAGGCCAACAATTGGCACAACTGGCAATTGTCCTTTATATATATATATATATACATACATACATATATCTTTCTGAGTATGTATGTGTGAGTGTGTGCTTCGTTGAACTGTAGCTCATTCCCTTGAACATGCGCCACTGCAGTACATTGCCCATGTACCCAAGCAGCTGTTGGTCGTGCTGCCCCTCCCTTTGCCCCCTGCAGCACGTGCTTGTCCCGACATATACGTATATATATGCCCCATGCCATGGCATGCTGCCCGCCCCAGGACGAATGCGTTTGGCCGTACAGTTGTGTAACTTATGGCCAGTCATTAGCAGAAACTCAGACCCAAACCCAGACCAAGTCTGAAACTGAAACTGAGACTTGGACTGAGACTGAGACTGAGACTGAGAATGTGAAGCTCCCAGAGCGATTGCGTTTTTAGTTTATCATTTATTTAAATTGCCTTCGAGCAAAATCTACAGTCAGCTGCTTCTTCAGCTATATATGTATATATATATATATATATACATGTGTGTATGTGTGTGGCATATTTTATTCGAGTTCGAGTCAAATTTTATTGAGCTGCACACACAATGAGCAATGCTATTTAATTATGCTGATGAGCCAAAAACAGCTCGAGCCGAGAAACTTTCATATAAACAGAGGGAAAGAGCTTAACGTAAATAGTTGCCCCTCTTTTGCTTTGCTCATTCCCTTCTTCGCACCACACACACACACATACATACAGAGGCATACACAACAGGCAGATTTTCATTTCCCATTGCCAATCCCATACCAATTGCCATATCCCAATCCGTATACAAGGCCAGTTCCTTACGATTGCGTGCGCCTCGCTTTGCCTCGCCACGTCTCATACCCCCACCCCTCTCCCAACCAGCAACCTACAATCCACCGCTTGCTGTTTTTGCCTTTATTTGCCTTTGGGCCAGGTGTCTGTGTCAGTGGTACAACACAGGGCGATTCTGTCGTTCATTTCATATGCAGACCCAGACTCAGTCACAGTTACAGTTACAGATACATACCCAACAGACCCCCACTCTACCCCTTACCCCTGTCCAAGGCCAGTCGCAGATTTTGATGGTCTTTGCTCCCCTCCTCACTGGCTATACATACCGTTACAATCAAATGCTTTGATAGCCTCACACACACACACACACACACACAGAACCAATCTCTCTTTCATACTCGATATATTTATGGAGCTTACACACTACGTACAGTAAAAACTCTTCTTGCGTATTCTAGTATTATCTAGTATATTCCTCAGCAGTTTTATCTTAGTTAAACGGACACTACTTTGGCAAGGATTCATCGGACAATAGAAAGAAACCTTTCTTGGTCAAGCATAAATTCCTTAGAGCACAAAGCAGATAGTTGGAAAATATGCAAAGAAACGAGAAAAATAAATTTCAGATTTTCTAGAATGTGAAAGGATAATAAAAGCAAGTCAGACAATAGCCATTCCATTCAATAAAACTAACTGTTGAAAAGGATAACATGGAATGAATGAATCCTTGTCTGAAGACCGCATTAAAGACAATGGGAAAATAACAAAAAAAAAAGAGCCAAAAAAAACCTTTGTCACCTCTAATAGGTGGTTACATCTCTTGGGCGGACTTAAAATGCCCAACGCTTGTTGTACACCCAAGGGAATATTCACTGTATATACATGTATGTATGTATATGTATGCAAGTGTGTTTGCATAGCTCATTTAAGGTTTTTATCACTCACCTTTATCATCATTTTGCGCTGCTAACGTTTGATCATCACTCATTTTGACTGATTGTCCTCGTTTATCTCCTTGTTCCTTTTGCGTTGCTTTTGCTCTTATCGCAGTTGCATGTCTTGCTGCGTATATCTTACGCGTTCGCTCGCTCGCTCGCTCACTCACTCAATCTCAAACTTTGATTCACTTTAACTCACTAACACTATCTCTTTCTAACGCGCTGCGCTATTCACTGGCAGTTGTAAGCTTCATACACACATACACGCACATACAGGCACATACACATACACATTGGGATCGTTGTGTTTAGCAGCGTTTAATATTGCTTTGTTCATTTCTCTTGCATTTGTTGTGCTTATCACGTTCGGCGCTTTCATGATGCTTCGCTTAGACTCTCTCACTCATTCACTAAATCTTTGTATATATATTTATATATATATATATATATTTACAACATATATATATATATAGAGTAGAAGCTATGCAAATCTGATGATTACTATGACAGTTTCCAATAATGGGCATCGCCTAACAACAAATGGCTTTTGTGAGCTTTTGCTTTGTTCCGTTGATTATTGTTGTTGCCCTTTCACATTTTGTGCCTTTATCGTTTGGGTTCTGTTCTGTAAATGAAAATAGATAGAGAAAGAATGTATCAGACAAAAGAATGAAATAGACATAGACAGAGCGAAAGAGAGTGAGAGAGAGAGAATGAACGTGCATAAAACGGAAGCTTATTAGTTTTTACAGTTACTGCGAAAAGTAAATTGACAAAATGTAATGCTTTAATTTATTGTTCTTCCCAACATAATAAAGGCTTCAATCAAAGGATTCAATTTACACAGGATTATGACAAAGACAAAGATAAAAGAAGTAAATGGAATAAAATCCTAGATAAGCTTGGCATTAACATCTAGCTAGACTAGTTAGTTAATATAAATTAGTTAGTTAGTTACTTGTGAGCTAATTAAGCTTAATGATGTGTAACATATGTCAACCATTTGGCCCCATCGCCAATTGGCGGTGTCTTTTAACGGGAAATTGCCCGACGTTAATGCGCTTTAGCTTAAGACACCTACACCTTTTGGCATTACGTACGCATTACGTTTACGTAACATACGTAAGTATGTAAGCACGTAAGTACGTAAGTCGGTAAGTACGTAATGTGCGTAACGGAAAATATAAACGGAATGAAGGCGGACCCATCAGGACCGGAAAATGTGCACGCTTTAAGACTTAAAGCTTAAAGATAAAGTTAATTAACATTATGGTAACACACACACACACACATATATATATATATATATATATATATATATTTATAGATACAATCTGTGGCACACACACACAACAAGAAGTAAGTTACAAGAATTGATAAATGGCGTACGGCAAAAGGCAAACAGAAGCAAAAGGAGGCCAAGCTTGGATGCTGCTGAGTTCTCCATTTCTCTGCGTATACTGATTCAGCTTGGAGCTTTTCTTTATGTGTGTGTGTGTGTGTGTGTGTGTCTGTGGTTGCTTGTTGTACTAGAAGTAGTTGTTGTTGCTTTTGTTGGCGCTACCGTTTTGTAGGTAGGCCTGCTTCCTGTTGTGTTTTATACAAACTTCTTGACACCGCTGACGGTGGCGAAATGGAAAACGTTAGATGAAGTGCCATAAAATATTCAATATCAAGTTTGTTGCTTGCCACTTGCCCCCCCAGCACCCCTTCATAGTGCAGGCAGGTGCTGCGACTGTCGGAAGTCACACTGCGTTGAAGATGCTGTTGATTGCTGATGGTGGGGCAAAGGGTGGGGGGAGAGAAAAGGGGGCTTGGTAGCTGTCGGTAAATAATAATAAGGTTGGTGGCATGGAAGCTGAGCAACAATGCAGTCATAAACGCGGCCGGCCTAAGAGAATGAGATATTTGTATGTGTGTGTATGCCACTGTTTGTGTGTGTGTGTGTTTGTATGTGTGTGTGTGCTCCGATAAGAAAAGTAGCCTGGCAGAAAGTGAAATCAGTAAGCAGAAGCTTCCTTTGGCAGCTCAATTCAGCCTTCACTGTTCAACCTTCAACCTTCAGCCTCTGCCTCAGCCTCAGCCTCAGCCTCAGTCTCAGCGCCAACCTCTGCCTCAACCTCAGCCTCAGCGCCAGCCTGAGCTCAGTTCTTGCATTGCTTTTGGCCAAAAGCACACAAATCGTCAAAATATTTTTATTACAACAATAAGAGCAACGCGGAGGCATTAACAAATTTTTATGAAACTATGTACAGGGATGGGAGGAGGGGGAGGGGTGGGGGTAGCTGGTTGGTTGTACTGTACTGGGCGTACTTTTGGGCGTGACCTCAGGGATCGTGCGAGGCCCATTCGCTGGGTGTGGAGTTGGAGCTAAAGTTAGAGCTAAAGTTGAAGTTGGAGTTGGAGTTGAAGTTGAAGATGGCGGTGGAGGTGCAGCTGTACCCAGCTGGTTACATTAGTTGGTTATTTTTTTCTGTTGGTGGCTTTAAAGTTGCCGCCCACAATGTAACGAAGCGGAAGCTGCCCTGCGCCTTAAGCTGTGCTACAAATTTTGTAACTGTTTTTACTTTTTGTTTGTTGTATTTTGTGTATATTTTTTTTTGGTTTTCCTTATTTATATATATTTATATATATATATATATATATATATATATATATGTTAAGTCTCGCACGAACCGTGCGCTAGTTAAGTGCACATCAAGCGCTAATTTATGGGCCAAACGCTTGCCACAAGCCACAGCCACAACCGCAATGCCCGCAAGAGCCTCCACCACATGAATACCATTTGGCTCTCGTGGCGTGCGCACAGGCTAAACAAACAGACCAACACACACACACACACACACACCTACACACACAGACACACACAGCAATACAAATACAAAATGTAAGTACAAAATACAACTGCAAACTACAAATACAAACACAAAATTGAAAGTTTTACTGTTAATTTTCCTCTCTCTCTCTCCCTATCTATCTCTCTCACTCTTTGTCGCTTCCCCTTTTATTTTTACCTTTAAAAGTTGCTAATTTTTTTTTATTAATGTTGCATTTTGTTGCTGCTGTTGTTATTGTTGTTAGTTTCTTTATGTAATACTGCACGCACACACACATATACAAATTTATATATATATATATGTATATGTGTGTATGTATATGTATATGTATTTACATATCAATTCACCCAATGCACTAGTTACTATTTATATTCGCATTCGAAGTGCATTCGTTATTTGCTTTTTGCTTTTGCTTTTTGCTTTTCTTTTTTTATTATTTTGCCATTTCCTTCTGCACTTCACTTTTTAAGAGCTTTCACTGCGGCTACGTCTTCAATTGGCTGCAGCTGGTCACACTTTTGTTATTATTTGCCTCTTGTTTTGTTTGCCAACTGACTGAGTGACTGATTGACTGACTGACTGAATGACTGACTGTCTGTTGTTTGCTGGACTTGATTGTAGCATATACATACATACACATATACACACACATACATAAACTTTTAGCTATTTTTGTGTGTGTATATGTGTGTATTATTATGTTGCTTTTGTTTTTGTATATATTTTACATTAATTACATTTTTATTTTAGTCGCAATCGCAATGGCAACTCGCAACTCGCAACTTGGAACTGGCAACTGGCAACTGGCAACGTCTCACGTTACGCGTCTCTTGTCTCGTGGCACTATGCAACAATGTTGGCTAAGGAAGCAGCGCAGGAGGCGAACGCAAAAAAAAGCGCTGGCACGCACATTGTTTGACACACATGCACACACACACACACAGACAGAGGCACGCACAAACGCACAAACACTCTCAAAGACCAAAAAACACGCGCGACAAACGGCAACAGCAACGGCAACGGCAACGGCAACGACAGCGTCAACGACGACGACGACGACAACAGCAACGACGACGACGACGACAACGACGAAAGCAGCAGCAGCGACGTTGCACGCACACACCTTAAGCTGAGAAGTGTTATTACAATTTACTGTTGATTTCTTTTTGGTTTTGTGAGAGGGAAGCGCTAACGCGGGAACGAGAGAGCATGTCTATAGGCGTCACAGTTACTAAATATATATATATATATACATATGTGTGTGTGTGTTGCTTGGTTAGTTGTTGTTGCTAGTATTGTACTGTGCGAAAGCGTGCGAAAGAGCGCGAAAATGTAGGTTAGTTTCCGTTTTATCCTGCTTTACAACAACAGCAACAGCAATGGCAACAGCAATCGCAACAGCAGCAACAACAACAACTACCACAACGACAACAACAACAACAATAATATGCACAATTTCCACTCTATTTTTGGGCGCAGAAGACTTTTTCCGCTGCTGCTGCTGCTGCTGCTGCTTCTTGCACTTATAAATCTCTGCTCCTAAGACTCTCGCTCTCTCTCTTTGCGTGTGTGTGTGTGTGTGTGTGTGTGCGTATGTCTCCTACTGTCCTAGTATACGTATACGTGTGTGTATATATATGTCTGTCTTTCAGTCTCTGCGTGAAAGTGTGCTGTATTTTCTTTTATTATTTTTTGTTTTGTTTTGTATTTTATTTTATTTTATTTTATGCTATATTTTTTTTTTGTTTTATTATTTTATTTGTTCTTCTTAGTATTTGTGTGTATTCGTGTGTGTGTGTGTTGTCTCGTACTACGGACGCGTGCTTTGCATGGCGACTGCTCGGTTCTAAGGTTCGTTGGTGACTGCTGAGCTAACGGGTTTTTCCTTTCCGTTTGCCGTTTGACGTAATCTGCAGAGCAGACACCATAAAGGATATGAACAAAAATATCCCTATATTCCGCGCACATGCCAGTATACTCAACGGCCATTTTCCTTCTTCTCTTTTCTCTCGCTCTCTCTCTGTGTTAACTGTACTCTCTCTCTCTCTTGGTTAGCGTATGCCATGTGCGTGTTACAGCAGCGACCAGCAGCGTGTATGTTTTGGCCAAAATGTCAAAAGCAAAGACCGCAGGACAACACACACACATATGCATACATACAAATACATCAACTCAATATGAAATTGAGTCTCATGGAAATTCTCGTCTCATTGCCATCGTTCAATTTGGCACAGTTTCTCCTGCCGGCATAAACAAATGCGCTGTTTTGGGGCATGGATAATTTCCCTATATTTTGGGCAATGTTGCCGCTACGTTTACTTCTGCTGCTGCTGCTGCTGCTGATGTTACTTGTGCTATTGCTGCTGCTGCTGCACCGCAGGCTGCTGTCTAAAAATGTCAAAATTATTAAGACCAAATTTGGGCCACTGGCTAACAAAAGAATTGCAGCTGCAACAACTGTCTGATTGCATTCAAAAGGCTCTTTAGGTTTCTGTTTTCAATTGAATCTAAAGTTTAGCGCTTGATGCGCACGTGGCGTATGCGTTATATTAGCCATTTAATTAACCGGCGTATGCGTAATATTATAAAAGAGCATTACTTATTCCTTAATTAGTCTATTTTTGTACCCATTTATATATATATACATATAATATATATATATATAATATTTAAATTTAACTCAACAGCAAACAGCAGCAACATTTTAATGCTCACATTGAGCTGGGTGTGAAATATAGTGAAACTGATAAGAAGACTTACTTAATATCAGTTCCTAAATGGGTGGCTTAAGAAGTATTTAAATATATGTATAAATTATATATTATTAATACTATAGTTAGTTAGCAAATCCTCTAAAACAGCTCTATAAGCACTATTGTTTAGCTGGGAATGCAGTTCAATTGAAGCTACTACAACTTTAGGGGCAGCGCAAGGTAAATAGCAGAGTTTAGAAGAGAGTTTAATATAGGCGGGGAAATATGGTAGCTTGCTCTATACACATATATATATATATATAATTGGAACACTTACCGTCGTATCTATTGGAACACCACGAAGTATCTTTGGGAACAACTTTCGGGGAGCATCTTTTGGAATATCTCTCTAAGCATCATTAGAAACATTTCTTGGCATATTTTCTGAACATTTCTAAGAACATACTTTGAAATTGCTCTCAGAGCATTTCTCCCAAATTCTCCTACAATTCCTCAGGTATCTTTAGGTACATCTCTCTGAGTATTTTCCTTCATCTCTCTACATTTAGTCAGAGCTGTATATATATATTCAATGAAAACCGTCTGTCTGCCACAATTAAAGATCATTAAACGCTGTTCATTCGATGTTCGTTTAACTTTATAAACCTCCCACGATGGAACATGCTCTGATACCATTAATATGTGGGAGAACTAAGTCAAATGGCGTATTTAGTGTGCTTCAAGAGCTTGTAAAGATCAGAACGTAGAAGCAAACGCGTTGATTAAAAGCAGCAACGCATTTTGGGCTTTGGTGATAAGAATTGTTTGGTTATCGTTGGAGTAGCGGAAACATATATTTGGTAGTGGGTGAAACAGTAAACCCTTTCCTCATGCTGTGCCGTACATTGGTTGTGTTACTGATCTGGATAGCAGCAGCTAGTGCTGTGCCTGCTTCCAATCATTCGTCTAGGTATGAGCAATCGACGCTAAAGATACTCGATGTGGCCACAGGGCGTATGCGTACTATTTGGGATATGCGTAAGCGTATATTCCTGTTGCTTACGTCCAAGGGTAAGTCACCGTTGGGTGGCTATGCACCCAATAAGAATGAGGTGGAAATGGAAACGTATAAGTTAAACTATGAGCTGGCTGCAAACTTGAGCGTGGTGCCAGTGGAAGAGTTGACTGATCCCAGCCTGCGTCGACGTGTACAGCGACTCTCTAAGCTACAGCTACACGGATTGCGCTTGGATGACTATGAGCTGGCCAAGACCCATTTGCATACAATGCAGAACTATGTGAACTATCCACTGATTTGTCTACATAGCGACTGCCTCAATATGAAGCCTGTGACCATGTATCCGCACATCTATAATCAGAATATGCGTACTAAGAGATATAATGATTTGGAATTCAATTGGTACACCTACCGGAGGACACTCAGCAATGTGAATGCACGTAATACCTTCACGGAATATGTGAATCTATTGAAAACTGCAGCCACGTACAATGGTCATGTGACGCCATCACGCACTTGGTACCTTCACTTTGATTCGGAGAACTTTCAAGCTGAACTGGAGGAGGGTAAGTTCTGTCTTATAAAATGGGACTCTTAACTATTACTGACTATATCCTTTCCAGTTATGTGGGAGATAATGCCGTTATATCGTGAAATACATGCCTATATAAGACACTCGGCCATCCAGGCTTATCCAAAGGCTGGCTTTAAGGACGATGGCGCCATTTCGGCGCCTGTGCTGGATCAGATGCTGTCGCAGGCCTGGTACTCGCAACAATTATTTCATACACCACATCCCAGGGATCATTTGCCCTCGGTGCATCATCGTCTGGAGGAAGTACTTGTCGCACCCGTTAAATTTAACAAGAAAGCCGCCGAGTTCTTTGAGCTCTTAGGTCTCAACCATATGTCCGAGTAAGTATACTCAATCCCCAAGAAAATTAAAAACTATTTTTCAAATATTGCGACAGAGCTTTCTTTGAGCGTTACGCTCGACGGATGACCGATGAAGATGACGGACCCGATTGCAAGTCTAAGGTCTATTACTTTCCTCCAGAGGTAGCATTACGTTACTGTCCCAGCATGGACTACAAGAAGATGATGCAAATGCATGGCACAATGGCTGAGCTGCAGTACAACATGTACAAGCGTGAGTTACCCTTTGGCCTGGACACAGAGCCCTGCCCAGGATTTGGCAGTGCCTTAGGAGAGACAGCTGTGCTGGCCTCGGGCACACCACGTCATCTGCATCGACTGCATATCTTGATCAACGACAGTCTATCGGAGAATCAGTCGCTCAATCGACTCTTCCGCATGGGCGTGCATACGCTGCTAGCTGTGCCACAGTACTTCATCAATGATAAGTTTCTGGTGGACGTGCTGGATGGACGCATAACTGTGCAGGATTACAATTGTGCCTACTGGAGTATGCAGGATAAATATGCTGGCGTGCAGCCACCTATACAGCGCACAGCCAAGGACTTTGATCCGGACTATAGGTTCTATCGTGGCATGGCACCAGAAAGCTCCAACGTCAGGTCTATAGCAAGCATAATCCCTGCTCTTCCTATACTAAGCTCTTCTTTTATACAACAGAAAGTTCGTCACAGAGATTCTGGGCTTTCAATTCTATCGCTCCTTCTGCCTGGCCAGTGGACAATATAAACCAGGAGATGCCAAATATCCACTGCATAACTGCGACTTTCATGAGAGCAAGGAGGCGGGCGCACTCATACGGTAAGTGCTGGTTAGGTCAAGATGGAATATGCTTCTATAATGTTTGCTTCATGTCTAGAGATATGATGAAATTAGGTGCTACGAAACATTGGCGAGACGTCATGGAGATTGCTACAGGTGAACGCAAGCTGAATGGACGTGGCATATTGGAATACTTTGCGCCACTCTTCACTTGGCTCAAGGAACGGAATATGAAACTAGAAGTTGAACCTGGCTGGGATGCAGATGATCGTAAGTAGATTGTAATCTGAGTAGCATAGATACACCTCCTCCATACATTCTTTTACAGTTTGCCGCAAGAATTAGCTGATCGATGTACCCGAGCAGTTAATCCACATTCCATCAGCATTTGGTAACTGTATATCATCCAAATAATCTTCCGATCAGCTTTATCGATATCCAATGTTGTGATTAATGGAACATGATCCGTGGTTTACGTACAAAAGAATCGTTTGTTTACTTTATATAATATATATACAGAAGGCACTTTGGTAAAACCACAGAAACTTATAAATAATCTTATAAACGTTATATATATATATATGTATGTTTGTTTGTATGTAAACATTTATGGTGTATGATTTATGTTTGTTGTGCTGGTGGCGTCGAGTAGTGTCAAGGTGCCAGCTGGATGGACGCTTTTCCCTATAAGCTAAACATTGTGGGATTCAGATGGGATAACATAAATAGTTGCTGATGGAAGTGGGCGGCGAGTGTTTGATTCGAGTGATTATCGAGATCTTTGATGCAGTTGATCGATGTAAGGATTAGTCATGTTTCTATGACATTGTGTTAAGTACGTATATATGTGTGTGTGTGCGTATGTATATGTGTGTGTGTGTGTGTAGACTGGGTGAACTTAAAGATTTACATGGTCGTCTCAGAATCTGGTGGCGTATGATAGTTAAGATTGTAGGCAGGCGGTCCATTGTTGAGGAATGCCATGGAGCGTATACTCTCACGTGAGGCGGTACGCTTTGAGAAGGACATATGGCCATGTGGTTGGGCGGTGACATAGGCAGGCGCTGGCTCTGGCACTGGCGGTGGTAGATATTGATGTTGTTGTTGATGCTGCTGCTGCTGTTGCTGTTGTTGCTGTTGGTGTTGATGCAATGGATGCTGCTGATAGAGCGGTGGTGTGCATGGTGGCTGCGGCGGACTGGCACTGGCACCACTTAAGCCAGCGAATACATTTTCAGTGGTATTATAATTGGTGGATAAAGGTCTAGAACCATGGAAATTCGAGTAGCTGGAACGCACTGAAGGTGGACGATTGTTGTACATCTCATCATTGGCATGTCCCACATCATTGAGATGTGTGGTGGAATGCTGATAGCTGGGATTATAATGGCCACCAATTGGTGCAGGTGGCGGTGGTAATGGCGGTGAAGCTTGTTCTTCCATGCTGGCTAGTAGCATGCCCTGTCCATTGGTATTATAGTAGATGGGATCCAATGGAATGTTCTTGCGATAGCTATGATAATAGTGACTATTGCTCTTGGCCAGGCTGCCCAGCTGACCAGTTACATTGTTGCTATTGTTGACAATGTCATTATTCAGTGACTGCAGATTGGAGGCAGTCAGTGAACGTTTCTCTTGGCGATGAAACGAGCCCAGCTGCGGCTGCTGATAGTGTTGCTGCGCCAGTTGTTGCTGCTGATCCATTAACTTCGTCACTGGATTCTGTTGATATTTGCGTCTGGAGTGACGTGTGCTGCTGCGTACATAGCTGCCACTGCTACTATCACCAGTTGCACCACCTGCGCTATGCTTGGAGCGTAGCGTATTGCTGGAGCCATGATGTGAGCGCCGTGTGCTGCTGCCACCACCGCTAGATTGACGTCCATGTGTACCCCTTGCCATGACCGAACGCCGCTTAACACGACGCGGTGTCATGGGCTTGGGACTCAGCTCACCACCATCCTGTTCATGTGCATCGCCATCACCAAAGCCCAGCATAACATCGCCGCGATGTCTTATGGTGTCGCTGCTGGTGCCAAACTCAATGGAGTACAACGACTGGCGATGCTTGGACTGTTTGTTAATATGCTTCACTGCAGGATACAAGAATCATATATTAATACATGGTTAATATACTTAATGTATATGTATATATAAAGACAGAGAGCTTAGCTTAAGTAGCAGCAGTTACCTGGAGGCGTTGGGTTAGGTTTGTGATGTGATTTTCAAGGCGGTTAAATGGTACAGGATTAGCTACGGAAAGATAAGTTAGAACGCAGAGTAAACAGAGACTAAGGAAGATGGAGGATACAGATACGTATACTTATACAGAGACCTGGTGGTTAAAGAGCCAAGTATGCTACATAAAGCCAGTTGCCCAATTAAAAAGAAATATATATATTAAAGGTAAGATAAGGATATATTAAAGGATTTTTAAGTTAAAAGTTAAAGGCCAAAATAAATTTGTGTAAATGAACATTTATTGGAAACGCTTTTGAATCTTTGCAAGAATTGGCACATGGGCACATAACTATATATATATATATATATAGTATAATATATATATATATATATAGTATATATATATAGATAACTATAGTTCGATCGGCCTGTGCGCGCGCACTTAACTACTTAACTAACTATAGAGCGAATTTGTGTAAAGCTTAAATAACTAGACTTAACAATCGATATATATAACTATATATCTGTATATATATATAACTTTAGATATCTCTCTATATAACTGTCTATATATCTATATATATATATATCTTAATATATATACATATCTATATATATATTTATGTATATATAACGAATCTCTTTTAAAAGCAACTTTAGCTGCTTTGCTTTTTAGTTTATGTTTATCAGTTATATATTTATATATATATATAGGATATATCATAATCAAAGAATTGAATATTAGTTGCCTGGAGTAGCTGCTGCAGTTGCTCCACTCCAGTTTCAAAAGGCATTTTCGTTGCATTGGCATTTTCTTTTCATTTTTTTTTTCTTTTTTACTTTTCTTTCTACTACAATTTTTATTTTTTGTTTTATTTTTGATAAACTTTTTGTGACATTTTCTTTATGTTTTATTTTCTCTTTTTTCGTTTTTAACTTTTAATTATTTTCTTTCTTTTTTTTATCACAGTTGAACATAAAATTATGAAGGCATTGGACTTTCCGCTTAGCGTTTCGCTGTTCATTTCCTCTCTCTCTCGCTCTCTTTCTTTTTTTCTTTCTTGCTCTCTCACATTTTCTTAGTTTTGTTTCTTGCTGCTTTTGTAACAATTTTCTATCACAATTCATAATGTTTAAGCCATTATGGAAAGTCTCACATGTATGTATGTATGTATGTATGTATTATTATATGTATGCTATACTATGTACGTATGTATGTATGTGTGTGTGTGTTTTTGTTACAAATTTTAGTAAATGGCTTTTCAAGGCATCCGAATTTAAAGCTTTTCCTTAAAATCTAAATTTCACTTTTAACCGCAAAAGAAATTTAAAAAACTTTTTCAGTTGCAACTTCAGTTGGCAACCACTTGGCATTAGCAGCAATAACTTGCCGCCAGGTGGCGCAACAATACTGAAGCAACAACTGCTATAGCTTTCAGTTGCAGGCTTAATGAATTTTCTATAGTTATGCTATAGATCATAGATCATAGATCTATATGGTATATATATATCTAGATATATGGTTACAGTAGATCTCTGTTAGACACAACAAAAAACGACAACACATACTAAGGGGTGTGAGTGTACAAGTGTGTTTGTGTTAGTTATGGACAAACAGTATTTGTAATGGTCTGGGGGATAGGGGGAAACACAAGCGGCAAATCGCCCAGCACCTGCAGTAGACATTTACAAAGAGAGAGACAGACAGACAGACAGACACAGAGAGTAAAAGAGATATATGTATATATATATATGTATATAGAAAGGTTCTGAACATACTTGGATCAGTGTTAGAGAGTGGAAGGAGAAGTTGAACAGCTTCAGCCTCAGCAGCGGCAGCAAATAAGTTGATGAACGCAGAGAGCAGCCATTACCAGGTTTGGTTATGTCTAGAAGTCAATTTATATATGTATATATATATATATATATATAATTTGGTCGTTAATCAACGGAATGCAGTAGTTGAGGATCGAGAGATGTGTGTGTTTTGCACTGGTTAATCTTAGGCCTGGGCGCCTACAATGGAATTGCAGAAGGAACGTGGACGGTTCTTGCGGCCGCTACGTCGATTGACATGCGGTGCCGACTGATCCTCCTGCTCTGGCAGTTGTTGCTCTTCGACTGGCTCTAGACGCTCATCGCTCTGTGCACGCATCATATAACCAGGTGGAGTATCGCGTATCTGGTCACAGAAATTGGCCTGCGCTGGCTGGGCGCGTGGTCGACGCTGGCTGCGTCTTACCATGGGTGAGCCGGGCACATGCTGTGTGGGCATGGCATATTTTTCAGCTATTTCGGGGGAGAGATCTGGATAGGGTGCCTGGCCAAGGCGTGGCTGAAAGATGTGTGGACGTGGTGCAGGTGGCGGCGGTGGCGACAACGCCAATGTTTCCTGCTCCACATGGCAGCTATGTATGGGCACAGTGGGCAATGGTATTTGTGTGGGGCGTGGCAGATTCTTAGTACCGCGCAGCGGTCTTGGTGAATACGCCGAAAGCAATGGCAGTACCAAAGGTGGCGCCAATGGAGGGCTATCCGGCACATATGTATACTGGTTATTATTGGGACTAGAACGATTTTGATCAAGGAACGAATTAAAGACAATATGTGGTGGTCCAGTATTGTTATTCTCGCCACCCACAAAGAGACTGTTTGGTGTGGGACTCTGGAAGGGCACATAGGTGACACCATTATCGCTGGGCGACAAATGTTGCAAAGAGAAGTTATCCTCATCCTCTTCCAGATTGCGTGAGAGTCGATCAATGGCCAGCTGTGTATACTTAACATCTGACTGAGATCGGATGGGTGGCTTGGGCTTATGATGTATGCGTGCAAAGTGGCCACTGGTGCTGCTGGTGTCACCAGCATTGGCAGCATGGAAAATGCTATAGTTACTGTTGCTCAGCGAACTGGCCAGTTGCGGATTCGAATTCTGCAACGAGGCATAGGACAAGGACAATGGTGTGGGCTGTGCGCTCTGCGGTGACATGGACGTGGACATGGGACTAATAGAATTCAAAGGATTTGCCTTGGACTGTTGCAAATGTTTGCGTCTTTGGCTGCTCTCATTGTTGCATGTTTTTTGTGTTTGCTGCAACTGCGAGTGGCGACTCTGTGACTTTGTGGACCGGCTAAGGCTGGCGATGTTGCTGTTGCTGCTACAATTGTTGTTGTTGGCCAATTGTTGCTCGTGTTTGCCACTTGTGTGGGTTAAATGTGTTTGGTGTTGTTGCAATTGATGTTGGTGTTGGTATGCGTTATGGTTATTTGCTGTGTCTCGCTTTAGCTTTAGCTTTAGCTGTGGCTGGTGTATATTAAGTGAATTATTATTGCTGTTGCAATTGCTGTTGTTGTTGTAGTTGTAGTTGTTGTTCATGTTGTTCTTGCTCGTTTTGTGTCGGTGTTGATGATTATATTGCAGTGAATTTTGTTGTTGTTGCTGCTGTTGCTGCTGTAGCTGCAGCTGTAACTGCTGCTGCTGCTGCTGATGCTGCAGTTGCAGTTGCTTATTTGATTGCATTGTGGCGCTTGCTGATGTTGGTATACTTGTATAGCTCACGTACATTGGATGGACGACGGTGTGCTGTGGACTCTTCGCGTCGCCGTTCATGAAATCGACTGTAAACCAGAAATTGATTAAAATGCTTTAACATTACATTAAATCATTAGATGTAACATTAAATTAAACATAATTAATGATTATACATATAAGCAATACAATTTATAATCTTTTTTATCTATTTTTCTTTTTTTGTATACAATATATATATTTTTTTTGTACTTTTGTTATATATATAAAAATTTGCACTTAGACAGGACATTATTAAAACAATAGACAATGATAACGAGCATATATATATATATATTAAGTTGATATTGATATAATTGTATGTATGTTTATATATGTATGTATATATATATGATTTGTTTACGATATGCATAACAGTTGACAATTCACACGTTGGTTAATAATCATTGACTTTTTTACACACACAATTTGGCATTCCGAGCAGATTAAAAAAAAACAAAAAAAAAGAATAATAATACAACACGAAACAAGTTGAAGTTTTAACTATAAGTTACTATAAATCGTTTCTCTCATTTCATTTATAATTAATTATAATTATATAAGTTTAGAGGTTTTTATATATATACATAGGAGAAGGGGGGGAGTAAATGCTTTTAGTGTTAATATTGTACAAAGGGAAAGGTGCAGACTAAAACCCAAAAATTATATCAATTATCCCATTAGTAATTTGTATAAACATAAAACAAAAACATACATTATGTGCTACATATATTATATATACGTGTGTGTAGAGTGTATAATGTTTGGCTTTAACTTACATCTGTCGTCCTCATCGAGAAATATGCAGCTGATAAGAATCGCACCAAGTATGCCCAGTAGCTATATGCATATATATATAGATATATAGAAGATTGCAAATGGAGTGGGAGTGTTACAATTTATAACAATTCGTAGCACTTAAAAATGATTAATACTTACCGCCAGTGCACACTGTACGCCAGAGTGTATGACCTCAACTAGTGTATAATCCAATAGACAATCCTCCACACGTTCCGGGCGCAGGGGTCGGTATGGATCATCGGCAGTGATATTATAGGTAGGCTTACAGCCATAACCATTTGCCTCAAACCATGATACGCTGCCAGTGCCCATGTTTAAAAGATCGCTATCCTGTATAGATATATATAAGTATATATATAAATATATGTAAATAAGTGGGTTGACCCCAATTTAGACTTACCCTATCCAGATTGCCAACATTCATATAGAAGCATATTAAAAACGCATTCCAGCCAATCCATATGAAATTCCATAGTAAATACTATTTATAAAATTTAGGTTATCGTTATCGTTATCGCTCTATATACATATATATATTTATGGGTATATAAGGGATGTTACGGAAGTACTTACAGTTATGATGTATTTGATTCTAAAATGATATGCGCCATAAAATCCAAATATTATGAACAATATTTGAAAAAAGTTGACCAATATGGGTGCCCACATGTATCCGAGAAAATCGAATACCTGGCGTTCGATAATCGTTATCTATATAGATTGATGTAGTATATGAAATCAGTACATATATAACGCGTAAACATTGATTGTATTTACATATACATATTTATATATATATTGAAAAAGAAAGAATTATAATCAATTAGTCAATTGCTTGTAAATAAGGTCAAACTCATATACATACATACACTCATATGTATATAGAACTCACCATTTGCAGGAAGCATGTTGACAGCAGAAAGTGTCGCCGTGTACACGAGCCCATCACAACATAATTATTCCATTCAGAAATTTGTGCCAAAGATTAGTTGGAACGTGGGTGCGTTTTTATCTGTGTATTTGTGTGTGTGTAAATATCCGTGTCTGGATTTGTGCTATTGTTTTGTGATTTCTTTTTGTGTTTGTTTATTTGCTTCAGTCGTTTCATAAAACTGCATTGAATTAGCTTCCAATTGAATACTTTATTTTTTACTTTTTGCTCTTTCTCTTTTCTTTAGTTTTCCATTTGCTTCAGTTCTTTGTTATGGTCAAAGCTTTTATGTAGTTTGATCGCATAATACGCTTTATTGGCTTTCTTTATTTTATGCTTTTAATTTTTATCGGAGTTTTGCTTATCTATGTTGCTTCTTCTATTGGCATTTCCGGGGTATGCGCTCGTTCTGCTATAGGCTGACCTGTATGCAACCTGCCGTATCACTTGTTCTCTCTCGCACCTTAGAATAATATGTAAAAGGGAGACGAAGAAATGTAATGCAGCTGCAACGAGGACTACACTTGACTTGCGTTTCTCGTAGCAAAACCTGATCTGTGTGAACTAAAAGTAAATAAAATGAACAAAAAAAAAGAAGAAATTTAATGAAATGAGAAACACAAGCAGAAGCTACGGCAGCAACTACCAAGAGAGAAACTTGGCTCTCAACTACCACATAGTATATACATATATAAAGACACATAGCTACAAAATATATATATTTAAACACTAACATATCTGTAAACTATGGTAAATCATATATTTTATTAGGTGTGTTAAAAAGTTAGTGGCGTTTTTCGCGACAATTACAAATAACTCACGAAACACAAATCACAAAACACTTAATTCAGTTTATTCACCAGAAACCACAGAAGTTCTTTGCCGATGGCATCACACCACTTGCCGAAAAATGGCGAAAGAGTGTCAATAATAATATAGTACGTTTGGTTTAAGTAAATTCATTTTCATACTTTAGGAAAACCAGTTGAATTGTACTAAAAATAATGCCACAAATTTTTACCACACACATGTATATATATGTATGTAAACAAGTATTACGTGCACACGAACTATTTTATTGCTTTTCTCTATTTAATTTACACATACAAGTGTGTGTATATATGTATTGTGTTAAACAATTTGGAAAATAACGGAACGCACATTGCCTGTGTATGTGCCTTGGTCAGGTCAAGTAATTTATTAATTAATAAAGAATAGCAAAATAACTTTAGCTATAAGTTTGCTTCACATATTGGGTAAGCAATTGACTAATTGATTATAATTCTTTCTTTTTCAATATATATATAAATATGTATATGTAAATACAATCAATGTTTACGCGTTATATATGTACTGATTTCATATACTACATCAATCTATATAGATAACGATTATCGAACGCCAGGTATTCGATTTTCTCGGATACATGTGGGCACCCATATTGGTCAACTTTTTTCAAATATTGTTCATAATATTTGGATTTTATGGCGCATATCATTTTAGAATCAAATACATCATAACTGTAAGTACTTCCGTAACATCCCTTATATACCCATAAATATATATATGTATATAGAGCGATAACGATAACGATAACCTAAATTTTATAAATAGTATTTACTATGGAATTTCATATGGATTGGCTGGAATGCGTTTTTAATATGCTTCTATATGAATGTTGGCAATCTGGATAGGGTAAGTCTAAATTGGGGTCAACCCACTTATTTACATATATTTATATATATACTTATATATATCTATACAGGATAGCGATCTTTTAAACATGGGCACTGGCAGCGTATCATGGTTTGAGGCAAATGGTTATGGCTGTAAGCCTACCTATAATATCACTGCCGATGATCCATACCGACCCCTGCGCCCGGAGCGTGTGGAGGATTGTCTATTGGACTATACACTAGTTGAGGTCATACACTCTGGCGTACAGTGTGCACTGGCGGTAAGTATTAATCATTTTTAAGTGCTACGAATTGTTATAAATTGTAACACTCCCACTCCATTTGCAATCTTCTATATATCTATATATATATGCATATAGCTACTGGGCATACTTGGTGCGATTCTTATCAGCTGCATATTTCTCGATGAGGACGACAGATGTAAGTTAAAGCCAAACATTATACACTCTACACACACTTATATATAATAAATGTAGCACATAATGTATGTTTTTGTTTTATGTTTATACAAATTACTAATGGGATATTGATATAAGTTTTGGGTTTTAGTCTGCACCTTTCCCTTTGTACAATATTAACACTAAAAGCATTTACTCCCCCCCTTCTCCTATGTATATATATAAAAACCTCTAAACTTATATAATTATAATTAATTATAAATGAAATGAGAGAAACGATTTATAGTAACTTATAGTTAGAACTTCAACTTGTTTCGTGTTGTATTATTATTCTTTTTTTTTTTGTTTTTTTTTTAATCTGCTCGGAATGACAAATTGTGTGTGTAAAAAAGTCAATGATTATTAACCAACGTGTGAATTGTCAACTGTTATGCATATCGTAAACAAATCATATATATATACATACATATATAAACATACATACAATTATATCAATATCAATTTAATATATATATATATATGCTCGTTATCATTGTCTATTGTTTTAATAATGTCCTGTCTAAGTGCAAATTTTTATATATATAACAAAAGTACAACAAAATATATATATTGTATACAAAAAAAAAAAAAACAGATAAAAAAGATTATAAATTGTATTGCTTATATGTATAATCATTAATTATGTTTAATTTAATGTTACATCTAATGATTTAATGTAATGTTAAAGCATTTTAATCAATTTCTGGTTTACAGTCGATTTCATGAACGGCGACGCGAAGAGTCCACAGCACACCGTCGTCCATCCAATGTACGTGAGCTATACAAGTATACCAACATCAGCAAGCGCCACAATGCAATCAAATAAGCAACTGCAACTGCAGCATCAGCAGCAGCAGCAGCAGTTACAGCTGCAGCTACAGCAGCAACAGCAGCAACAACAACAAAATTCACTGCAATATAATCATCAACACCGACACAAAACGAGCAAGAACAACATGAACAACAACTACAACTACAACAACAACAGCAATTGCAACAGCAATAATAATTCACTTAATATACACCAGCCACAGCTAAAGCTAAAGCTAAAGCGAGACACAGCAAATAACCATAACGCATACCAACACCAACATCAATTGCAACAACACCAAACACATTTAACCCACACAAGTGGCAAACACGAGCAACAATTGGCGAACAACAACTATTGTAGCAGCAACAGCAACATCGCCAGCCTTAGCCGCTCCACAAAGTCACAGAGTCGCCACTCGCAGTTACAGCAAACACAAAAAACATGCAACAATGAGAGCAGCCAAAGACGCAAACATTTGCAACAGTCCAAGGCAAATCCTTTGAATTCTATTAGTCCCATGTCCACGTCCATGTCACCGCAGAGCGCACAGCCCACACCATTGTCCTTGTCCTATGCCTCGTTGCAGAATTCGAATCCGCAACTGGCCAGTTCGCTGAGCAACAGTAACTATAGCATTTTCCATGCTGCCAATGCTGGTGACACCAGCAGCACCAGTGGCCACTTTGCACGCATACATCATAAGCCCAAGCCACCCATCCGATCTCAGTCAGATGTTAAGTATACACAGCTGGCCATTGATCGACTCTCACGCAATCTGGAAGAGGATGAGGATAACTTCTCTTTGCAACATTTGTCGCCCAGTGATAATGGTGTCACCTATGTGCCCTTCCAGAGTCCCACACCAAACAGTCTCTTTGTGGGTGGCGAGAATAACAATACTGGACCACCACATATTGTCTTTAATTCGTTCCTTGATCAAAATCGTTCTAGTCCCAATAATAACCAGTATACATATGTGCCGGATAGCCCTCCATTGGCGCCACCTTTGGTACTGCCATTGCTTTCGGCGTATTCACCAAGACCGCTGCGCGGTACTAAGAATCTGCCACGCCCCACACAAATACCATTGCCCACTGTGCCCATACATAGCTGCCATGTGGAGCAGGAAACATTGGCGTTGTCGCCACCGCCGCCACCTGCACCACGTCCACACATCTTTCAGCCACGCCTTGGCCAGGCACCCTATCCAGATCTCTCCCCCGAAATAGCTGAAAAATATGCCATGCCCACACAGCATGTGCCCGGCTCACCCATGGTAAGACGCAGCCAGCGTCGACCACGCGCCCAGCCAGCGCAAGCCAATTTCTGTGACCAGATACGCGATACTCCACCTGGCTATATGATGCGTGCACAGAGCGATGAGCGTCTAGAGCCAGTCGAAGAGCAACAACTGCCAGAGCAGGAGGATCAGTCGGCCCCGCATGTCAATCGACGTAGCGGCCGCAAGAACCGTCCACGTTCCTTCTGCAATTCCATTGTAGGCGCCCAGGCCTAAAATTAACCAGTGCAAAACACGAACATCTCTCGATCCTCAATTACTGCATTTCGTTGATTAACGACCAAATTATATATATATATATATATATACATATATAAATTGACTTCTAGACATAACCAAACCTGGTAATGGCTGCTCTCTGCGTTCATCAACTTATTTGCTGCCGCTGCTGAGGCTGAAGCTGTTCAACTTCTCCTTCCACTCTCTAACACTGATCCAAGTATGTTCAGAACCTTTCTATATACATATATATATATATATACATATATCTCTTTTACTCTCTGTGTCTGTCTGTCTGTCTGTCTCTCTCTTTGTAAATGTCTACTGCAGGTGCTGGGCGATTTGCCGCTTGTGTTTCCCCCTATCCCCCAGACCATTACAAATACTGTTTGTCTATAACTAACACAAACACACTTGTACACTCACACCCCTTAGTATGTGTTGTCGTTTTTTGTTGTGTCTAACAGAGATCTACTGTAACCATATATCTAGATATATATATACCATATAGATCTATGATCTATGATCTATAGCATAACTATAGAAAATTCATTAAGCCTGCAACTGAAAGCTATAGCAGTTGTTGCTTCAGTATTGTTGCGCCACCTGGCGGCAAGTTATTGCTGCTAATGCCAAGTGGTTGCCAACTGAAGTTGCAACTGAAAAAGTTTTTTAAATTTCTTTTGCGGTTAAAAGTGAAATTTAGATTTTAAGGAAAAGCTTTAAATTCGGATGCCTTGAAAAGCCATTTACTAAAATTTGTAACAAAAACACACACACACATACATACATACGTACATAGTATAGCATACATATAATAATACATACATACATACATACATACATGTGAGACTTTCCATAATGGCTTAAACATTATGAATTGTGATAGAAAATTGTTACAAAAGCAGCAAGAAACAAAACTAAGAAAATGTGAGAGAGCAAGAAAGAAAAAAAGAAAGAGAGCGAGAGAGAGAGGAAATGAACAGCGAAACGCTAAGCGGAAAGTCCAATGCCTTCATAATTTTATGTTCAACTGTGATAAAAAAAAGAAAGAAAATAATTAAAAGTTAAAAACGAAAAAAGAGAAAATAAAACATAAAGAAAATGTCACAAAAAGTTTATCAAAAATAAAACAAAAAATAAAAATTGTAGTAGAAAGAAAAGTAAAATAGAAAAAAAAAATGAAAAGAAAATGCCAATGCAACGAAAATGCCTTTTGAAACTGGAGTGGAGCAACTGCAGCAGCTACTCCAGGCAACTAATATTCAATTCTTTGATTATGATATATCCTATATATATATATAAATATATAACTGATAAACATAAACTAAAAAGCAAAGCAGCTAAAGTTGCTTTTAAAAGAGATTCGTTATATATACATAAATATATATATAGATATGTATATATATTAAGATATATATATATATAGATATATAGACAGTTATATAGAGAGATATCTAAAGTTATATATATATACAGATATATAGTTATATATATCGATTGTTAAGTCTAGTTATTTAAGCTTTACACAAATTCGCTCTATAGTTAGTTAAGTAGTTAAGTGCGCGCGCACAGGCCGATCGAACTATAGTTATCTATATATATATACTATATATATATATATATATTATACTATATATATATATATATATAGTTATGTGCCCATGTGCCAATTCTTGCAAAGATTCAAAAGCGTTTCCAATAAATGTTCATTTACACAATTTTATTTTGGCCTTTAACTTTTAACTTAAAAATCCTTTAATATATCCTTATCTTACCTTTAATATATATATATATTTCTTTTTAATTGGGCAACTGGCTTTATGTAGCATACTTGGCTCTTTAACCACCAGGTCTCTGTATAAGTATACGTATCTGTATCCTCCATCTTCCTTAGTCTCTGTTTACTCTGCGTTCTAACTTATCTTTCCGTAGCTAATCCTGTACCATTTAACCGCCTTGAAAATCACATCACAAACCTAACCCAACGCCTCCAGGTAACTGCTGCTACTTAAGCTAAGCTCTCTGTCTTTATATATACATATACATTAAGTATATGAACCATGTATTAATATATGATTCTTGTATCCTGCAGTGAAGCATATTAACAAACAGTCCAAGCATCGCCAGTCGTTGTACTCCATTGAGTTTGGCACCAGCAGCGACACCATAAGACATCGCGGCGATGTTATGCTGGGCTTTGGTGATGGCGATGCACATGAACAGGATGGTGGTGAGCTGAGTCCCAAGCCCATGACACCGCGTCGTGTTAAGCGGCGTTCGGTCATGGCAAGGGGTACACATGGACGTCAATCTAGCGGTGGTGGCAGCAGCACACGGCGCTCACATCATGGCTCCAGCAATACGCTACGCTCCAAGCATAGCGCAGGTGGTGCAACTGGTGATAGCAGCAGTGGCAGCTATGTACGCAGCAGCACGCGTCACTCCAGACGCAAATATCAACAGAATCCAGTGACGAAGTTAATGGATCAGCAGCAACAACTGGCGCAGCAACACTATCAGCAGCCGCAGCTGGGCTCGTTTCATCGCCAAGAGAAACGTTCACTGACTGCCTCCAATCTGCAGTCACTGAATAATGACATTGTCAACAATAGCAACAATGTAACTGGTCAGCTGGGCAGCCTGGCCAAGAGCAATAGTCACTATTATCATAGCTATCGCAAGAACATTCCATTGGATCCCATCTACTATAATACCAATGGACAGGGCATGCTACTAGCCAGCATGGAAGAGCAAGCTTCACCGCCATTACCACCGCCACCTGCACCAATTGGTGGCCATTATAATCCCAGCTATCAGCATTCCACCACACATCTCAATGATGTGGGACATGCCAATGATGAGATGTACAACAATCGTCCACCTTCAGTGCGTTCCAGCTACTCGAATTTCCATGGTTCTAGACCTTTATCCACCAATTATAATACCACTGAAAATGTATTCGCTGGCTTAAGTGGTGCCAGTGCCAGTCCGCCGCAGCCACCATGCACACCACCGCTCTATCAGCAGCATCCATTGCATCAACACCAACAGCAACAACAGCAACAGCAGCAGCAGCATCAACAACAACATCAATATCTACCACCGCCAGTGCCAGAGCCAGCGCCTGCCTATGTCACCGCCCAACCACATGGCCATATGTCCTTCTCAAAGCGTACCGCCTCACGTGAGAGTATACGCTCCATGGCATTCCTCAACAATGGACCGCCTGCCTACAATCTTAACTATCATACGCCACCAGATTCTGAGACGACCATGTAAATCTTTAAGTTCACCCAGTCTACACACACACACACACATATACATACACACACACACACACATATATACGTACTTAACACAATGTCATAGAAACATGACTAATCCTTACATCGATCAACTGCATCAAAGATCTCGATAATCACTCGAATCAAACACTCGCCGCCCACTTCCATCAGCAACTATTTATGTTATCCCATCTGAATCCCACATTTAGCTTATAGGGAAAAGCGTCCATCCAGCTGGCATCTTGACACTACTCGACGCCACCAGCACAACAAACATAAATCATACACCATAAATGTTTACATACAAACAAACATACATATATATATATATAACGTTTATAAGATTATTTATAAGTTTCTGTGGTTTTACCAAAGTGCCTTCTGTATATATATTATATAAAGTAAACAAACGATTCTTTTGTACGTAAACCACGGATCATGTTCCATTAATCACAACATTGGATATCGATAAAGCTGATCGGAAGATTATTTGGATGATATACAGTTACCAAATGCTGATGGAATGTGGATTAACTGCTCGGGTACATCGATCAGCTAATTCTTGCGGCAAACTGTAAAAGAATGTATGGAGGAGGTGTATATATGCTACTCAGATTACAATCTACTTACGATCATCTGCATCCCAGCCAGGTTCAACTTCTAGTTTCATATTCCGTTCCTTGAGCCAAGTGAAGAGTGGCGCAAAGTATTCCAATATGCCACGTCCATTCAGCTTGCGTTCACCTGTAGCAATCTCCATGACGTCTCGCCAATGTTTCGTAGCACCTAATTTCATCATATCTCTAGACATGAAGCAAACATTATAGAAGCATATTCCATCTTGACCTAACCAGCACTTACCGTATGAGTGCGCCCGCCTCCTTGCTCTCATGAAAGTCGCAGTTATGCAGTGGATATTTGGCATCTCCTGGCTTATATTGTCCACTGGCCAGGCAGAAGGAGCGATAGAATTGAAAGCCCAGAATCTCTGTGACGAACTTTCTGTTGTATAAAAGAAGAGCTTAGTATAGGAAGAGCAGGGATTATGCTTGCTATAGACCTGACATTGGAGCTTTCTGGTGCCATGCCACGATAGAACCTATAGTCCGGATCAAAGTCCTTGGCTGTGCGCTGTATAGGTGGCTGCACGCCAGCATATTTATCCTGCATACTCCAGTAGGCACAATTGTAATCCTGCACAGTTATGCGTCCATCCAGCACGTCCACCAGAAACTTATCATTGATGAAGTACTGTGGCACAGCTAGCAGCGTATGCACGCCCATGCGGAAGAGTCGATTGAGCGACTGATTCTCCGATAGACTGTCGTTGATCAAGATATGCAGTCGATGCAGATGACGTGGTGTGCCCGAGGCCAGCACAGCTGTCTCTCCTAAGGCACTGCCAAAGCCTGGGCAGGGCTCTGTGTCCAGGCCAAAGGGTAACTCACGCTTGTACATGTTGTACTGCAGCTCAGCCATTGTGCCATGCATTTGCATCATCTTCTTGTAGTCCATGCTGGGACAGTAACGTAATGCTACCTCTGGAGGAAAGTAATAGACCTTAGACTTGCAATCGGGTCCGTCATCTTCATCGGTCATCCGTCGAGCGTAACGCTCAAAGAAAGCTCTGTCGCAATATTTGAAAAATAGTTTTTAATTTTCTTGGGGATTGAGTATACTTACTCGGACATATGGTTGAGACCTAAGAGCTCAAAGAACTCGGCGGCTTTCTTGTTAAATTTAACGGGTGCGACAAGTACTTCCTCCAGACGATGATGCACCGAGGGCAAATGATCCCTGGGATGTGGTGTATGAAATAATTGTTGCGAGTACCAGGCCTGCGACAGCATCTGATCCAGCACAGGCGCCGAAATGGCGCCATCGTCCTTAAAGCCAGCCTTTGGATAAGCCTGGATGGCCGAGTGTCTTATATAGGCATGTATTTCACGATATAACGGCATTATCTCCCACATAACTGGAAAGGATATAGTCAGTAATAGTTAAGAGTCCCATTTTATAAGACAGAACTTACCCTCCTCCAGTTCAGCTTGAAAGTTCTCCGAATCAAAGTGAAGGTACCAAGTGCGTGATGGCGTCACATGACCATTGTACGTGGCTGCAGTTTTCAATAGATTCACATATTCCGTGAAGGTATTACGTGCATTCACATTGCTGAGTGTCCTCCGGTAGGTGTACCAATTGAATTCCAAATCATTATATCTCTTAGTACGCATATTCTGATTATAGATGTGCGGATACATGGTCACAGGCTTCATATTGAGGCAGTCGCTATGTAGACAAATCAGTGGATAGTTCACATAGTTCTGCATTGTATGCAAATGGGTCTTGGCCAGCTCATAGTCATCCAAGCGCAATCCGTGTAGCTGTAGCTTAGAGAGTCGCTGTACACGTCGACGCAGGCTGGGATCAGTCAACTCTTCCACTGGCACCACGCTCAAGTTTGCAGCCAGCTCATAGTTTAACTTATACGTTTCCATTTCCACCTCATTCTTATTGGGTGCATAGCCACCCAACGGTGACTTACCCTTGGACGTAAGCAACAGGAATATACGCTTACGCATATCCCAAATAGTACGCATACGCCCTGTGGCCACATCGAGTATCTTTAGCGTCGATTGCTCATACCTAGACGAATGATTGGAAGCAGGCACAGCACTAGCTGCTGCTATCCAGATCAGTAACACAACCAATGTACGGCACAGCATGAGGAAAGGGTTTACTGTTTCACCCACTACCAAATATATGTTTCCGCTACTCCAACGATAACCAAACAATTCTTATCACCAAAGCCCAAAATGCGTTGCTGCTTTTAATCAACGCGTTTGCTTCTACGTTCTGATCTTTACAAGCTCTTGAAGCACACTAAATACGCCATTTGACTTAGTTCTCCCACATA